>JADRCD010127350.1:0-12612 GCA_019843815.1 Montemys delectorum | reverse complement strand
AGAGAGAGAGAGAGAGAGAGAGAGAGAGAGAGAGAGAGAGAGAGAGAAAGGAGAGAGAGGAGAGAGAGAGAGAGAGAGCCTCCAATTTCCATCAAGTCAGGACTTAGTAAAATCGTGACAAAAACCTCTTGTCCAGAGAGCATCATAGTCTCGTTAGAAGCAGAGGTGAGTCGGAGACTGCCAACAGGACCACAGGTAACGGAGGCACACTTCAGCTGTTGAGGGGCACTGGGAGGAAAGTGCCTCCTCCCTGCTTCCTGGAAGCCTGTTCCCTTGGAAACCACAGCCTGCTCTGAAGAAACTGGAGATGCTGGGGCGCTGCCTCCATCCAGAGCCTTAGCCGAGACCAGGCGTCCCCTAGTGGCAGATGCTGGAACTACACCTGGGCACACACTTGTGCCCGCTGGCTTCCCCTCTACCCTGTCCCTTCCCCTCTGGGTAAAAGACCAAAGCTCCGTGCCATCAAGAAGCTCCATGGTGATTTCAGTATGGGAGTGGTTGACAGAGCAATTAGAACACAGGTAGAGAGGAATGGTGGGTGGGCAGACGATAGGAGATGCACGCTAGATGTTAGGGAAGGTAGAGAGCAGATGGGAGGCTACAAAGATGCATGAGTGATTGACAGATGGGTGGAGACATCAGAGCAGGTGTGTGTGCAAGCCCATGGGCACAGGCTGCAGAACTGCCTCTGTAGTGTGACGTTCCCGGGGACGTGTCTGAGGACCAGCTGAGGGAAATGGCATGCAAAGGGAAGGAGGGAGCAGGGACATCTCCAGCCAGGACCTGACCTGCTGGCATCTACTTCAGGATGAGAAGTGGTGGTGCTCCCTTCAGCAGGGTCCCGTGGTCCTCGCCGGGCAAGACACAGGTCACTGTAGTCTGCCATTTAACTGTGAGGAATGGTAAGCGCACTGTCCCTGCCACCCAAGGCTGCTGCTGAACGCTAGATTTTACCCCAAGTCAGCTCCAGAGGAAGGGACACTGGGGGCAGGGAAGGGACTCTTTCTTTTGGGGGTGATGAAAGGTTCTAAAATAGGCTACAACTCTGCACCTGTCACATGTACCAAACTGGACACTTATGGTGCTTGAACGGAACACAAGGGGGATGAGAATTCCACTTCAGTTTACTTATTTATGTATTCATTCATTCATTTATTCACTTTGAGGCAGAGTCTCTCTACACAGCCCTGGCTATGCTGGAACTCTAGACCAGGCTAGCCTCAGACTCAGAGATCTGCCTGCCTCTGCCTCCCGAATGCTGGGACTAAAGATACGTACCACCACTACCTGGCCAGACTAAAGATTTTTTTTAAAAATCTTTTTTTTTCTTTAAAGATTCATTTATTTTATGTATATGAGTACACTGTCACTGTCTTCAGACACACCAGAAGAGGGCACCAGATCCTCATTTCAGATGGTTGTGAGCCACCATGTGGTTGCTGGGAATTGAACTCAGGACCTCTGGAAGAGAAGCCAGTGCTCTTAACTGCTGAGCCATCTCTCCAGCCCCTGGACTAAGGATTTTTTTTTTTTTTTTAAAAGATACCGAACTTTTATAGTGTTTGAATTTCTAAGACCATGGAACTTCTTAAGTGTGTTTTATATTGTGATGCTGATATTAATGTGAGAAAAAAAAAGGTTGTGGTTTAATAATGATGTTTCTGTCAAGTTGTCAAAGAGTCTGTTTTGCTGGCTAGTTTCTTGCCAACTTGACATAAAGTATAGTTGTCTGAAGACAGGGTGCCTCAATTGAGAAATGCCCTGAAAGGCCAGACTGTAGGCAAGCCTGTAGGACATTTTCCTAATCATGTAGGAAGGCCCAGCCCATTGTGGGAGGGGCCACCCCTGGGCTGGTGGTCCTGGGCATTATAAAAAGCAGGCTGAGCAAGCCATGGAGAGCAAGCCAGTAAGCAGCACCCCTCCATGGTCTCTGTGTCGGCTCCTGCCCCCAGGTTCCTGCCCTGATGTCCTTCCTTCCCAGATTGCTTTTGGTCATGGTGTTCATCAACAGAAACCCCGAGCGGGCAGCTAAGGAAGGAGGCTCTGTCCCGGGTGGGTGGCTCTGCATGGAGCTGTGGAGCTGGGAATAGAACTGTGAGCTTTGGTCAGAGATCACTTTGGTCAGAGCCTGTGGAGAGGAGTCTAACAGGGAAAGGGAGAATGTGGACAGGCCCGAGGACCTGGTTCCTGAGGTCTGGGTTCAGCAGAAGCATTCTCTCTGGGTACAGACTCAGACGAGGGACAGAACCCACATCAAAGTCAGTGCGGCAATTAAGAAAGCGTAGAAATAGGTGAAACTGATATTTAATGCAGTAGGCTCTTAAAGCAGGCAGTCCTCCCCTGTGCGTGGTATGAGAGTGTGTGGGGCTGCTCTTGTCTTCTTCCTTTTTTTTTTTAAGTTTTATTTATTATTATATCTAAGTACAGTACAGTGTAGCTGTCTTCAGACACATCAGAAGAGAGCAGCAGATCCCATTACGAGTGGTTGTGAGCCACCATGTAGTTGCTGGGATCTGAACTCAGGACCTTGGAAGAACAGTCAGTGCTCTTAACCGCTGAGCCATCTCTCCAGTCCTGTTCTTGTCTTCTTGTCTCATCACCCGGGAACCTTAAGAGAAAACCTTAAAGGCCCCAAGACAGCCTTCAGATCTGATCCAAGCCATAACCTCCCAGCTTGGGCCTTTGCCTGCTCTGTAGCCTTCAGACACCTTCAGACACACCCTGCCATGAAAGGGGGGGGTTGGGGGGGAGAGCGTTGTTTGATTGGCCTTGAACTCAAGATTCTCCTGCCTCTGCCTCCTGAGTGCTGGGATTTAAAAGCATGCACCACCACCGCCAGGCTTGGGGAAATATTAAAAATAAATTACAGTCCACCCCTCCATACCTCCTGCAGGCTCCCTGCAGATGCAAACTGTTTGAAATCAATAGTTTCACACAGAGCATGGTCGGCACTGAACTCGCATGTGCCTTCCCTCTGTGCTCTTATTTGCTTAACACAGCACGGCAGCCATCGGTGTAGACTTTTGCCTTGTACCAGGTGTGAACACGCAGGAAGGTGTGGGGGGTTCTGGGAAGACAGCGTTTGGAGAGGGACTTTTAGTGTTGGTGATGCTCAGTGTCTGTGGGGGTCCTGGAACCCACCTGCCTGCATCAGTACCAAGGCATTCCCTCTTTCCTGTGTGTCCGTGTATATGTGTGCTCATGTGTACATATGTGTTCATGTGTGTGTATGGGCTTCAGAAGGGGCCTGTTTTCTGACTGAGGTCACACACTCAGAAAAGCAGAGCCTCTCCTGGTCCTTCACCTCCTTAGGTCACCTGGATTGCCCAGAAAAGAACAAGGTAGACCAGGTGAGCATCCACATGAACTGCCATACCCAACAGGGCAGCGCAGGGCTGGGCAGGTTCCCACAACCGTGAACAGGAGCTATTGCTGGGTCACCTGGGGCTGTATGGAGGTGGCTAAGCTGTTAGGTGAGGGTCACACTGAAGGGTCACACAGGGAGCAGGGGCAACGGGTCAAGCTGACGAGCTGCAGAAAAGCCTCATGGTTCTTCCAACATCTGGGTGTCTCCCCAAGAGCAGTAGAGACACACGCACACAATGTATGGTGTATAGCGGAGCCGTGTGATTCCCTTACAGCCCAGGGCACACACCCCAAGTGTGCACAGACATAACGAAACATACTCTAAGTGGGGTTATCTACCTCAGGAGGCTCCAGCACGGGCTACAGGCACGAACCCTGAGAACAGGTCAGGGAAACGCAAAGACCATGCACCACATGCCAAGTACACATGTGCGGAGCTGGGGTGGGGGTAGGGGTGGGGATCTGGCAGACATGATGCAGATCAGAGGCTGCCAGCCCAGGGAGGGGTACCAGCCAAAGCACACCAGGCCTAACTGATGTGTAACTGCTGGCGGCCGCCCAGTTCTGAGACTATCCTCATAACTCACGAATGAGACAGTGGGTGATGGTGTGCCTGGTGCCTGCTCTCAAAGCTGTTCACACAGGATTAAAGATGGCCACTTTCACATAGACGACGGTGTCCTCCGGTGTGGGTGACACCGCCTGATCTCCATCAATAAGGAGCCAGTCAACGACAGGCGACTTGGTGATTCATGTCTGAAGTCAAGCAGTTACTAAAGAGACACAAGTGCTTCACATGGTGGTGCTGGCTGCGGGCCTTCCCCAGGACACAGGCGTGGAACCCAGGCCTCACTCAATAGCAGGAACTGTACTGCTGACCCAGAGACTTCAGAACCAGAGTGTCACCTCACCAGTGACTGTCCTCAGGAGGGTGAGCCACACTGCCCAATGCTGTCTCCGGTGCACTCTGGGATGTGCTTGAGCCACCACAACCTCCAGGAGCACACAGGTGGCTTTGGCACTGTCCTTCCTCCCATGACCCCCTCACCTGGCCTCCTGCAGCCCTGGCTGCCCCACTGGTGACCCCCAGGGAGGGACAAGCCCCTAGCAGCAGGGCCTGAGTAGAAACACAAAAGTAGGTGAAAATCCACACAGTGCCCAGGAAATGATAACTACCCCCCACCCCACCCCACGATATCCAAAAAAGGGGAAAAGCAGAAATGTGCTGTAAGGACCCGCAGTTTATTTTGTGGGTAGCGCAGGGTGGAGGGAACAGTGACCACACAGTTACTTGGTTTTGTTTTTCCTTACTGTAGGGGAGGGAAGCTGAGACGGGGTTTTACTCTGCGAGCCAGGCCGGACTGAGTCTCTAGATCTTTGGGCCTCTCTGGCTAGGATCAGGCATGGCCATAGCATATGTACAAGTGACATTTTGAGTGTCTGGAGTGAATTTCTGATATGCAGGGCATGGCTCTGAGACAGGATCATTCTTAAGCCGGGACTAAACCAAGAGTCTCTTCCGTCCTCCTCCTGCTCCTCCCCGGAGGACACTCAAGAAGCTCAGCGTCCAGAGGATGCAGGAGCATGCCCAGGTATCCTGCCCCATTCCACCACGCACCTCACTCTGCACTCTGGGATGACGGTTTCCTCTTCCTCTTTGGTGGCTGGAGCCCAGCCCCTTTGGCTCTAGCCCCGGGCCTCCTCCTCTTCCCAGGAGGCCCTCTTTGGCCAGCCTTCTCCTCCGTTTTCCTGCCTCTCTTCCTCTTCCTCCCCGGGCCTGGGTCTGCGCTTGAGGTCTCTGCCTCACTCCCCGCTGTGGACAAAGTGAGGCCTGTGAGCAAACTGCTGGGATGGTATGGCGCGTCTCAGGCACCCGCCTCTTTAACTGCAGGGCCAGCCCTGGGGACAGCACCACACACAGCTGCTGACCGGGGGGCACCCATGTTATGTGAGCGTAATCCTGGGTGCCAGGAGGATCCCAGGAGGGCTGGGCTCAGACAGTCTGGCCAGAGGACAGGATGAAGGGCCCAGACATGGAGCAGGGTGTGAAGAACAGTGCAGGGAGAGAGGTAGAGGTGGTGATCTGACAAGAGGGCCTGGGGCTGGACCCCAGGACCAGCAAACCTAACTCAACCTGCTGTGTCAGAACTGAAAGAGGGTGTCTGGGCTGAGGCTGGGGCCAGGCCAAGGGCAGGCTGGGGAGAAGCTACTGGTTAGCTGGGACCCACATGGATAGGCCTCAGTGTGGAGAAGCACATGAGAAGAGCGGGCATGTACAGCAGGCCCCACAGTCTTTAGCAAGAGTGCTATAAGCTAACACAGACACAGCAGGAGGGCTCAGGCTAGAGGACCTGAAACCAACAGTTGTGTGGGAGGAGAGCCAGGATCACTAAGGAGGCGGGTCAGATGAGGTTCGGATCAAAGACGGCAAGAGGGTCCCAGAGAGGTGGTCTAGCCAGAGCACAGGCACCACTGGGCTGAGGGCGGTCCCCAAGCCAGGTACACCGTGGGCGTTTGTGCATGAAGGGAAGCCTTAAGCAAAGGCAGAGCAAAGCAGGGGGACAAGGGAGGCAAGGCAGTCACGTGTTAGTCACTCACAGCCCTACCTTCCTTATTCTGGGGCTGCAGTCTGGGCGAGCGCTTCTTCTTCTTCTTCCGTTCCCGCCTCCCTTCCAGCAGCTTCTTGTAGGCTTTTTCAGGAACATCGTCCTCGGGGAAAGTGCCTGAGAACCAGAGTGGCGGTCAGGGTGCTGAGGAATTGGTTCAGCTCCGTTCTGCCAGGCCTGCTCACATACCAGACTCTACATGTTTAGCAGTGACCAAGCCGCTGAGATCCCTGTCACGGTCTACACAGACCCAGCTCAGGACCAGGGACACACGGAGGCAATCTGAGGTGCAAGCGCCAAGCCACTGTCTATCCAGCTGGGCAGTATAGGCTTATGCGCAGAGCACATGAGGCTGCACATGAGGCTGCACATGCGCCTGCACATGCGCCCTCTGCCCTGCAGGGGGTTCCTGGGCACTGGTAAAAACCATCACATGCACAAGACACAAACACTCCAGTGTGAATTTCATCTATAAATACTGGACACGAGTTCACAGCCTGCATGAGGCACCTCTCCAGAAGCACAGAGGAATAGTGAGTGCTGTGGAGCCTTTGAGCCTAACCCTTCCCTCATCAAGACACAGACCATCGCAGACATCTGGCGTGCGCACATGCGCGCAAATGCACACGCATGTATGTGTGTATTGGGGGGACCATCTCAGTGCCCACCATATCCTCACCTCCAGCCAGGTCCCGCAGCCTGAAAGAGAAGACAGACAACAACATCAGCACTCAGTTGAGGCTCTGCCGGAGTAGTCCTCATGGGGGACCAGCTCCGTGAGGCGCCTTCCTAACTTCTGAGTTCCTCCTGGCTCAGGCCACTTCACAGGACAACACCCAGGAGGGGCAGCACACAGGTGGGGCTGGGTAGGAAGCGAACAGCTAACTGCCGTGAAGGGGGCAGCAGGGGCGAGGCCAGGCCTTCTGACTCACTTTTGGATCACTTTGTAGAGGCGCTTCCTGTTCCGAGAAGGAGTGCTCTGTCTACTGGCGAGCTTGAACAGCTTGTTAGCAACGGCCTCGTAGTCAAACTGTTTCAAAAAAATGTGAGAAATACAAGACTCAGTCGGTGTCCACATGCCTGAACACAAAATCCCACCTTCCCGGGCTGAGGAGACACTTGGCCATCCCAGGCATTCTCTGCTCCGCCACAGGGACAGGCTCATCCCGCTCAGCATCTGCCGGCAAAGCCTGAAGACAGAGACTACAGCCCGGTAGGCACCACCCCTGCCCCACCCCCACCCCAGGAAACATCAGACCTAGAAGGTAGCCTGCTCTCCAACCATATCTCATTTGCCTTCTGCGGCAGGATCTTACTATGTGGCTGGCCTGGAGCTCACCTCTGGAGTGCAGGGATTAAAGCCCCTCTAACTTTAACTCCCGACCAGCCACAGCAGAAGGTAGGAAGAAGCCAAATCAAAATAGCCAACGCATTCTATGTAACCCCAGATACCCAAACCTACTCATGTGATGGGCTGTCAGTACTGACGCCTTACTGACACCTGCTGACTGCTCCAATCCGCCTGACCCGTTTCCTGGGCTGACTCAGAGCTATGGCCCAAATGTAGATCACTAAGCCTGTGCCACCCTGTTCAAGGCTAGCACCCCAATAATAGGGTCAGATCTGGGGGTGCAGGCTACTGGCACAGCCCTGGCATCAATCCCCCAGCAGCAACCAGGAGTTGCCCAGCAGCCCATTACCCATCCTTCCCCAAAGCCAGCCTCCACGAAGGCCGTCTGCACATCCCCATTGCTGTCCGTCTCCCTGGCAGTGGGGCTGGAGGGTGAAGGCTAACCTCGTAGCCCAGACATGGACACCTACCTGGAGGACAGGGCCAGTGTTCTCCTCATCATCCCACGCCTGCTCCTTGCCTGCCTCGGGGTCAGCTCTATGCATGGTGCCTAAAAACAAATAGGGAGCCTGAACTCAAGGTACCATGCCTAGCGTAGGGGTGCCCCAATACCAACACCACGCCACTGAGGAGCCTCCTGGTCACGCACTGACACAGGCTGGGGAAGGCACAAGCAGCTGGTCTCATGAGGAGTGTACAGATAAGGAAAGGCATCCCAGGAGAGGGGTGGAGGTCAGTAGGCACCTTGGGCAGCAGAGGCAGATTCAGGTATCTTAGCACTGGGTTAGACCAGGGACCACTGGAGCCGGGCTTGGCTTAGCTCGCAATACTGAGCTGTGTGCTCAGAGCTCTGACAGCAGTGCCTACTTGGTGTGGAGCAGAATTGAGACAGGGCCTTGTTATGTTAGCCCTAGTGGCCTGGTTCTCTCTTGATAGCCCAGGATAGCCCTGAACGTGGGCAATCCTCCTGCCTCAGCATCTCAAGTCCTGCGGTTATAGGTGTGTGTCCCCACAGCCCACTTAGCAAAACCTTTAGGCGAAGGGCTTGTGGACAACAGTGCTGTGGGACACTCTGGCAAGGACAATGGCTGCCGGATGGCTTGCTGTGGAGAGTGGCTGATGAGCCACAGGCAGGGACCAATGGGTCTCGCCTGAGAAACTCTTAGGAGGCCTGGGCTACCAAGAAAGCAACGTTTAAGAGAAGGACAGGGAAGACACACAGGACGCCAGGCAGTGTGTCCACTGACTCACAAGAAGGGGGCTGCCAGAGCTGGCACCAAAGCTGAAAGAGGACACCAGCAGTGCAGAGAACCCCCTCTCTGAGACTCCATGACCACAGCATCAAGACAAAGAAAGCCAAGCTAGGCCCACGGCTACTGGAAGCCTGGCCCCAAACCAGAGCCTGTGAGGGCCATTCCAAGCAGACCACGCAGCGCATTCATTTGTCCCTTGCTGCTCTGTGGTCAGATGCAGACTGACTGGCAGGCAGGGGTGGGGCAGGGCCAAGGAGCACAGAAGAAAGGCGATTGATGGACGTGGAGGATCCAGGTGAAAGGACAGGGAAGGGCTTGGGTGTGACGCAAGGTTAGAGCAGTTCCTAGTGCATCCTGAGTTCCATCCCCAGCACCACCAAAACCACAAGCAAAACTAGGGTGCATGCTCCCCCGTGAACAGGGAGGTCAGGGACCCAGGGAGCACTAGAGCCTTAGGTAGGAACACTCTAGGAATCCAGCCGGGAGCTGGGAGTCAAGTGCTGAGACAGACTTAGGAGTGGAAACCAAACAGACTTCATGCCACGCACTACACTACGGTGCTCTTGAGAGAACAGCCAGGAGACAGTTGCAACAATCCATCAAGAGCCTAGGATAGGACAGGCTGGGGCCCCTCACCTGCAGGCAGCTTCTTGGGCGGTGTGTCTTGCAGATCCTGCTCGCCCTCTGAGGACTCGCCACTGTCATCACCATCACCGTCTGCTGTATCACCATCATCACCATCATCACCATCTGCCGCATCACCCCCATCACTGTCTGCCGCATCACCCCCATCGCTGTCTGTCGCATCACCATCATCACCGTCATCACCATCTGACGCATCACCGTCATCACCGTCTGACGCATCACCGTCATCACCGTCTGATGCATCACCATCATCACCATCATCACCATCCAACCCTTTACCCTCTCCACTCTGTGTGTCCAGTTCATTCATGAGGTCTTCGATGGCCAAGGGAGCCTGTTCCACAATCGTCTCAAAGATGCTCTGAATGATCTTATGCAAAACCAGGGAACTGAGGGTGAAGAGAGGCCAGCCAGAGAGCTCATTAGTGTGGGCTCTCAGACACCACACTACCCTCACAGCATGGAGGGCCAATGGCCACTGCAGCCTGAGGGGAAGGGGGCGCTGCCCACCACTTACTCCTTAGTGCGGGCTGCGATCTGGCAGAAGGGGTCGATGAACTGCAGATTCTGGTCTGCGGTGAGCTGGGGGGAAAACCAAGAGATGGGAGACGTGGTCAATGCTGGACACACACACCACGCGCCGCAGCTCTTACCCGAGCCCGCCTCACCTCTGCAGCGCCCACTTTGGTCAGCTCCTCCAGAAAGATCTCTAGGAAGTGGCTCTTCACCCCACTGGGGGCCTGGCTGTCAGGGTTCAGTATCTCCGTGGTTAACAGCTCCAGCAGCTGCTCAATCTGTCTGAAGAGAGAAAAGGAAAAGGAAAGACCAGTGTGGCAGCCATGCGGTTGCAGGCCTGCGGTGCCCAGTGCCCTCCACAGGAGTTCTGGCAGGAACACGCATATGCAGGAAGGCACTGTCATCCAGAACACACCTGACCTTTCGCACCCATTAGCAAAGACCCAGGTGGCTCTGGGTCTTAGCAGCGCAAGGGAATCCTCCTGGCCCAGGTCTGTGTGACATGTGACAGGAGTCTCTGGCTCTTAGCCGCAAATATACCACCAAATATACCAGAATATACACAGGCCTTTTGTATCTCTAAGACACAAGTGGAAAGATGGCCACTGAGACGCTCTGCTGGCCGATCCTCACTACCTGGAAAAGGTATCAGGTCAGGCTGGGGTCACAGGTCCCTGACTGGCTCCACAGGCCCTGCTGTATGCCGGTCGGTTGGCAGCATGAGGAAGCTATGCAGCTGTCCCCCTCCCAGGAACACAGGTTACACTGTCTCAGAGCCCTGGACCTCGTACCAGAGGCCAAGCCGTCCTTAGCACTCAGTGCACATGAGTCTCCTAACTGGCTGACAGTGTAGTCTCTCCACCACCTGGAACTGTGGCTCGTGATGCCTAAGGAACCCCACGGACAGCCCCAGCAAACGGTCACCAACCCCAGAAAGGAAAAGTGATACTTTACCAGGCTCAGGGTGAAAGAAGCCAGCAGCGAGGTCAAGCATAAAACCCAGGAGAGACAAGATGACACTACTGAATGTGGCAAATACCAGGAATACCTGAGCCAGGCTGTGCCACATCAGACAAACACACCCCATGGGGCTCCGCCAAGGCCACGGGGGAAGGAGGGCACAGTTAGCATGAGGAAGTTGCAACAGTAAATCAAAGAACATTAACTAAATTAAAAATGCCCCCATAAATTCTGAGTAAGTCACTAGCAACCGGCAATGGAGCCCTCAACTGACTAAGGTCTCAAAGCCCCCTCGCTCAAAAGCAGACTTGAGAGAGCCCGGAAGCAGGAGAGCTCAGACCACCACAGCCCAGCATGCGCCCATTCCGAGTGGAAGCGGGGGTAGGGGTGGGGTGGGGTGGGGTGGGGTGGGGTGTGCGTGTGTGTGTCTCTAGCTTTCACAGTGCTTGTCTGATCTTGCATGGTGGTGCCCCAAGGCCAGCTCCCTGTCAGCACTGCTGACAACTTGCAATCACACGTAAAGTTTTCATCTAGGCCTTTCTCCTCTTTCTCCATCACTCCGGCAAAAGAAAAAGAAAAAGAAAAAAAAAAATAATAATCCCTATGTGGCGCTGTGTAGATACACCATGTAGACACACCTGCACTGCTCTGCAGAACTTCTAAACCAACTCCTTACTCCTTACTTAACCTTACTCCTCGGGGCAACAGGCATGGTGGTGCACACCTTTAACCCCAGCACTCAGGAGGCAGAAGCAGATCTCTGTAAGCTCAAGGCCAGCCTGGTGGACGCAGTGAGTTACAGGCCAACCAGAGCTATGGAGGGAGACAACATCTCAAAAAAAAAGGGGGGGGGGGAGTTGTTGATGGTACCCTAAAAGTTAGAAAAACAGTTGAAGTACTTATTACTTTAAAAAATGCTACATGAAAACACTCAGAAACCCACTTTGTGGTGTAGGACCCCGGTGGCCACAAGGCTTAGGAACCTGCTGCCCCAGCTTGGACGGGTGAGTACAGAGCACCTCGTAACCCACCCTAGCTCTCTATCTGGGACACCCAGAGGCCAGGAGTAGAAGCAGAACGCCAGGGGAGTGCGGGAGTGGAAGCTATGGCCACAGAAGTCAAGGTCAGAGAGGCTAGGAACACAGCCAATCAATGCTGGGAGGACAGAGGCCAGCCCACTGAGTGCCGTGGTCAAAAGCAAGGGGCCTGAATAAAAAACAATGGCCGCCAGCAGCGCAGCTGCCCACATCCTACGCCTGTTAAGAACAGAGGCCTTTGGTGGTACACGCTGTGACCGCCACACATGATTCTGCCTGTCTATAGAAATGACTGGGATAGCACATTTAGAAATGGCACCACCTGAACCATTCTGCTTCATACAATTATCTCAATTCAGCACCACTTGTGTACCAAGTCATGCAAAGGCCACCTGCCGCCTACAACAAGGCACCACAAGAGGACCTCAGGAAGACTCAGGGCTGGGACTCGCACTCTCAGGGTGGACCCACCTCTCCTCCCATCCTCTGATCTTCACAGCCTTCAGTGACTCATTTAGGACCATCCTCATGAGCTAGGATACAAAAGAAGCGCACATTAGTGGGAGGACAGCCCGCCTGCCAAGCTTTGCTGTGTCCCAGAAGCCTCCTGAAGGTAAGGCCTCGGCCCGTGCCAAGGGGCGTGACTGGGCAGAGTGCTGCAGACAGGAGGGATGGCGGAACACGGCACTGGACCCTCAGGACCCTGGGGCCTGGAGACCAAACTCTGCACTTGGCTTCATCAGCAACAGGAAGGAAGCCAGGCTCACCTGAGCGGGGGCTAACTACAAACTAGAGCTGATCAGAACACTCAGGGCATGCACTAGGCTCTTCCTGCAGAAGGTGGAGTTACTACAAAGCCAAGGCTAAAGGTGGCGCAC
>JADRCD010127338.1:0-15086 GCA_019843815.1 Montemys delectorum | reverse complement strand
CAAGGATATTGACCAAACATAATTTAAATTTAAATAGAATACCCAATGGTCTGCTTTATGACAATCATGACAATCTGCACAGGGTTTTTTTGTTTGTTTGTTTGGTTGGTTGGTTTGGTTTGGTTTTTGACTTTCAATGTATTAGTCATTTAAAAATGTTTGCCCACCATTTGTTTTAATATTCAGTTCTTGGCCAGGTACTAAGTAACTTTAATCCCAGCACTTCAGAAGCGGAGGCAAGCAGATCTCTGTAAGTTCATGATCACCCTGGTCTATTGAGATCTCAGGCTATCCAAGGCTGCATAGTGATCCTCTGTCTTAAAACAATCTAAACTAACAACAATAATAGGAATAGGCGGAACTTCCTTTTTATGGTGTGAGGTTGAAAAGCTGTGTTATGTAGGTTTGTATAGACATTTTTCTCATTAGTAGTTTTATCTTTTCTTACTGACCAGGTAAGTTCATCTACTAAGTGTACTCACAAATAAATGTTCATGATGTCAGCAAATTTTAATAATCATAACCATTCAATTCTGAGTTAAAAGTATGGGTAATAATGATGTCAGATTTTCAAAGTATACACATAAATTATTCAAATTTATGCTTCTCCAACTCAAGAGGAAAATGAATTGCACTAGTTGGTTTCTGAAGCTTTAGACTTGATTTGCCTAATTAATTAATTCTGCATATAAGACTGTCTTGAATCTAGATACTTTACTCTTTTATTCTCTGTCTGACATAAATTAAATGGCCTAGTGCTACTCTAAGTGATATAAAAGAACACCTCATTTATTTAATTAATTAAAGCACATTTGGTGGAACAGTGCTTCTTGGCTAAACACCGTGTTAGAAAGAGAAGTGGCAATTAGGAGGACATATACATATACAGATAGTTTCTGCCATTGAGAAGTATATTGCTGAAGAATTGGGTCTTTGGCAATATGGATAGATGGATCCATTAGAAGATGGATCATTGCACAATAGCGAGGTTAAGACAGTAGACATCTAGAAAATGTGTATCAAGAGCATTCTAGATGTTCCATAGAGAGTCATAGAGACTTGTGCTACTTATGGATATAGGCACCTCAGTAAGCAGATACATAAGGCCAAAGACCGTGGTGATGGCTTCTACTGAAACATTTCTATTAGGAGCCATAAGTGATAGGAGAAGAAAGCCACCCCACTGGAGGAATGACAAGGTGAATGAAAAGCTTCCTATTCAGGAGCTGAAGGGCTGTGTCAAAATAATGTGCACTTAAATGTAGTCCTTATAAAGAATAGCAATATCCCAACTGAGAGTCCAGTAGACCTGAAGATCCAGGAGCACATGATTGTAGGTGTGTACCGAGACCAGTGAGTATGTGTGGCATTTAATTAGATAGCATGTGAACGTACCAAGATGTTGGTAGGAGAGACCAATGCTCTTCTAGAGGAAGGGAAAGGAGGCAGCCTGTTCATAAGCATTGGTATCTGAAACTTGATTCCTACACTCCAGCATCGGGTAGTCAACCTGAAGCCTTGATCGATGGATAGTATTTGGAAGAACTTTCACTGTTGTACATGCTAAGTTTTAGTTACTTTCCAGGGCTCCAAATTCCCCACACTTGGTGCAAAAGTACACTGAGTCCAGGAGAAATCTCTGAGGAGTGTGAGTTCCCTGACAGAAAAGATTCTCCAACAGTCGTAGCTCAGTAACATTTCTAGAGAGTTCTAAAAGTTTAAGTGATTTGCAAACTCATGGGTAGACTCTTCACTGTGAGAACCTTAAACTCTAAGTTTTCAGAACTCAGCCTTAATTCCCATCTGCCATTGGTATTGAGCAGATGACTTTAAGCTCCTGAGCCCGATTTTCTGTAACTGAAAGAATTATATGATGGTAATCTCATCTCAGCTGCTCCACATGGTTTATAAAATATTAAATACGATGCTGTTATCTATGTGCACTGATCACATTTTAATCCCTTTGGAAGTATATTTCTAGCAACTTTCTCTCACCTTTAAAAAAAGGAGCCCCTACTTCCTTTTCAGCTAGTATGAATTTCCCCATTTCACAGAATCTCTTATGGATGAATAGATGAATCTCTACAGCCATCATTTCCAAAACCTCTCTGTTTTTTTTCACCAACTTTCACACTGAAGACTGCTCGTCCAGTTCTCACTCATATTTGATTGTACCCCTGAGTAGCATTCTACCTGCTTGTCTACCTTGGTCCCAGACTCAGGACTTTTGTGTAGTTAAGTACCACCACTCTGGATGGTGTTCCTCTAGCTCCTCCTCTTTTGGTTTGGGACCAGAGCAAGCAGTGAGCAGGGAACACTAGAGTGTAGTCCCTGCACTAGAATGTAGGTGAGACAATAATACACTGTCTACACAAAGTACAAGAGAAATAATATGTGTATTAGGATGGGATAGAGATCATAAAAGATGCTAGTGATCAAACCCTCTTCTGTGCTGGTGGAAGCCCCCTGTCAGCCCTCTTCCTGTTTGGTACACCACTGGGTCTGTGCCTCCTTCCACTTCTGTAACTCAAAGAAACTGCAGCATCCCAGAAGACAGCTGAAAACTGCTTATGTTTTCTCTCTATACTAACTAATTTAGTAATTTTAAATTATATATATATATCATACGTGTTTCATATGTTCAGATATATAAGTATATATAAATACATATATATAAGTATATACACATATACATATGTGTGTATGTATATGTGTGTAGATGGATAGATAGATAGATAGATAGATAGATAGATAGATAGATAGATAGATGATAGATAGATATGGAAATATCTTCACTGAATTCTAAATTATTGACGACTCAACAATTATTGAAATTCTCAAACTTTATGGGATCCAAAGAAAGCCCCTAATATTTGTTCTGAAATCTGTTCCTCTCATGATCATCCCCACTTGAGACGAAGCCAGTCCTTTATATCTGTCACTCAAGCAGTCACAAGATCCTCTTTGCCTTTTCACCACACCACTGTTTCGCACTCCGTCAACCAGACACAAGAATTCCGACACTCATGCACCTCCATCGGAAGGTGCTTGTCCTTATGGACACACCATTCACCCTCACACTTCTGCTTGCCCTACCCACAATCTACCCTACACCTCCCTTATGCTAAACACGTTCTCCCTGTTGACACTTAGGATTTTTCTTCAGTCTCACCTCCTTAAAAGCAGGAGAACTACTCACAGGGTTAGAGAAATTGTTTGCAAAAAAGCCAATATCCAATAAACGGCTTTTAACAAATGAAATTGTAGCATTTTTAACTTATCAGATGCTCAAAAATAGCATTAAGTGAATAGACCGTGTTCAAATGCTTCCTTTTATCTAGGTCAGAGTACGCACTGACCTCCTTTAAAGTAGACAATTACAGCATGTGCACCTACAATCACAGCAGCGATGCACGGTAGAACGAGAAGCGCTAGCCTGTTGCCAGCTTGCTGCAGTCAGTGCCACTAAGATCCTGCCTGCCATTCCACCCACCGGGACTGCTTCAAACGGCATACCTGCACTCATGCTCCTCACCAACCTTTTATTAAGGAAGAATAGGAAGAGGGGCTCATCCAAGAACCTGATCCAAAGGCTTCTCAAAGTTACTGCCTCCCAGACAGGAGGGCAATTTAGCCACACTCACTCTCCAGATCACACACACGATAAAGAGTTCAGAGGAAGCTGTGTAACACCACTTTTCAGATAATCCAAAAGAATGTTAGGAGGCAGACTAATAACTTTATCGCCACTTTAAAAACTACTTGTAAGAGTTTCTCAGTGCATGTAAGACACCTTCATCTGTATTTCTAAGAAGGGTATATTTACTTCTTTGTCTCCCATACTTAGCCCTGGTTACTATATTTAGAAACACTGGGTCATGAATGGTTTTTGCATGCTAATTTCCCTGGAACCTTAAAAAAGATTTAAGGTACACTTGAACAGGTGTTCTCAGCCAAACTGTGGGTTTCAATAATGAGGAGACTGGCTCTGTGCCTGGTTGAGGGTGACAATGCTCACTTAGCTCACTATGGCTGCACGTGATCTAGTGTTCTTAGCGGGCAATCTGGGGCAGACTCAGATTTCCAGCCAGGTTCTGTATCAACTCACCAGCCCCCTCCGCAGCCACAGTGAGCTCCATCTATCCTTCAAAGGAACTTCAGGCAGCCTTGAATTGCAACTTTGTTCACTGTCCTTTCTTACTGGAAACTCTTTATCTGCATCTTTCTAAAGATTATGTCAAATGTGTCTTCTTTTCCCGCAGGAGCATCTCCGGTGGCAGCCCACTCACGTGTCAAGAATCTCTCCTTACCCTGTGGAATCACTGCCTTTGTGTCCTTTTTGAGCTATTTGTTACTTGTTTCCTTGTGTCCCTGTCTTTTGTTGTTTGCTTGCTTTTCCCCCTCCTGTACACATTTTCAACATTGGATGAAAGTCCCTTTAGAGAATATTCAGTCTTAGAATTATATGCACCCAAAGCAATCAAGAGGTAATTATTATTTTAATAACCATATGATAAAAATGTATTATTGGCATACTTTTCCAAAATCTCAGCAAGTTTTGTTACTTCCTGTGTACTGTAGTATGTATAATTCCTTTCCTTAATTCTATGCAATGGATCTTTTGAATAAAGAATGTTGGTCTGCTATTGACAGCTCTCTTTTCTATTTGTGGTTACATAGTCATAGAGACTATGCCAAAGCCCTGTCATTCTGAATAATACTGCAGCTTTGGTATTATTGAATCTTGATAAATAGCTCAAGAAAATAGCCTCCATGGATACTCTACCCAGTGGGCTATACTACTGGGTCATCTTCACATCTTCTACCTCCTAGATACACAGAAGCCAGGGAAAAGGAATTCACTTCACCTCTCCCTCAAGATCACTTCCCACGGATCTGCAGGCTGGCCAGCCTATCATATACCTCCAGCATTCTTCCGAAAGTGAGAGATTTAAGAAACTCTGATCCTTAAGAGGTTAGATGGGATTGGGTGAAAGATACTTGGAAGCTTCAGTGAGGAAGGATGGGAACCATGCAGCTCTGAGGTGCGTGTGTTCTGCCTGTGGGGGACAGATCCCTCACACATCCCACTGGTACACTTTCCATATAAGAATGTGGATCCAGCCTCACCAAACCTCCTAACCATTCTGAATAATTCAATATTTTCCTTGTGTTTCATTAAACACTCCCATGCAATACTTGCAACTAGTTTGATTTTGTTTAATAGTGAAGTAAAATCAAAACACATCAGCATGCTGGATTCACCTATGTCTGCTGAACTAAAACCTTTAGATTAATCAAATTCTTAGACTTGAACCTGCCATTAGGTCCTAGGGAGTAAAATCCAATTATTTTTATAAGACTTGAGGCTTTTATCTGGGTGATATCTCAGAAAAAAATACATGTTGGCTGAAGGTAGGGATAGCATCACTGCTTGTCCATCTTCCTACCTTTTATCTCAGGAATAATCCCAAAATTTGGCTGAATTGTACAAGAGCCAAATGTTGCTTCTCTTGTAAATGCCCCTACTCTACATAGAGTAATGACAGAATACAAATTATCTAAAGTATATAATGGGAGGAATCTTATAGGATGACATCATTGCCATGCCGAATCAGCCAGCTGCTGCTCTGAGATTCTCAGCATCATTCATTACATGCTATGTCAGCAATGGCATAAGAGATCAGCCTTTAGCTTAATAGTTCTTCTGATGACAAGTGGCATCATGATCCAACATCATGTTTTCTTTCTGGGAATAAAATTTCTCTATTTTATATAAGGCAATTGATTACTTTCTTCAGGACTGTTCCTTGACTCACTCTTTGTGTGGTCCCGCAGGAATGGACATCGGGCATTTTCATAATAAACTTACAGATAGGGTGCTTGGAGGTGGCAATATGCTTCTCGAACTGAGACTGATCTATATTTTTGAGAAGGAAGGGAGAAATGATAACTAAGTTACATCTTAATCATTCACTGAAGCTGAGACTTTCTTAAAACAGAAGTAAGATGAGAGATTCTGTAAGAAGAAGAATTGGAGAAGTCGCTGTGACAGAGTTTGGGGTACCTTAGCACCACTGAGACTTATTTTCCACATCTTACTGTGAGAATGAAAGCTATCGTTTTTCCCTAGGACTTCATTATACATGCCTTGAAAATGCTTCTATGACATTCATAGATGGCCAATCAGCCTCAGGTTCCAATTTTCTTCCTCAGAGATCCAGCACATACAGAAAGCGCTACTCAGCCATCTCATGGGTGCATATAACTTTTCAATTTACAAGTTCTTCCTTTCCCATCAGTCCTTTAATTTGCTGTCTAAAAACAGCTGTATGTGATGAGGTCTATATAATATGACTATAAAAATCTCTTTTAATTCAACTTTTAAAAGTAGGGCCAGACATGGTGCTACACACACCTTTAATCCCTGCACAAGGGAGGCAGAGGCAGGTGGATCTCGGAGTTCAAGGCCAACCTGGTCTACAGAGAGAGAGAGAGAGAGAGAGAGAGAGAGAGAGAGAGAGAGAGAGAGAGAGAGAGTTCCTAGATGGCCAGGGCTCCACAGAGAAATCTTGTCTTGGAAAACAAAATAAATAAAGTCTTCATAATAATAAAAACCAATCACCCTTTGTTTATCATTAAAAGTTCAGGAAGAGCCGGGTGGTGGTGGCACACGCCTTTAATCCCAGCACTTGGGAGGCAGAGGCAGGTGGATTTCTGAGTTTGAGGCCAGCCTGGTCTACAGAGTGAGTTCCAGGACAGCCAGGACTACACAGAGAAACCCTGTCTTGAAAACACCAAAAAAAAAGAAAAAAAAAAGTTCAGGAAGATCCTTCACTCTCTTGGCTTCTTATGTGCCAAGATGGCCTTAGGTGGTAAATAAGAGGAGTGAGAAGTGACAGCCAGATTTCATCTTGTTCTTAAGCCATGGTTTATACATGAATACATCCCCTCAAATGATGAGGCTTCAGTTTACTGAGCCACCGAATGGAGAAAACTATGCTAGTCATACAAAGTTCACAGAGAAGTTATGATTTAAAAAAGAAAAAAATCAATGTATAGAGGAGTATGGCAACTGACCAAGTAGCCTGAAATCTTTTATTCTGTGAACTTTGAACAGGAAAGATAGAGGAATTTCACATGCAAGACCATAAGCCTGGATCAACATATCATGTGACTGGAAAGCCAGTTTAGGAACAGAATCAGTCAGCGTATAAAAGGACATGGGCTTCTTTGTAGAACCAGAAACATGCTTTGTGGTCTTACCTGGAGATGGCGTAGTAGGTCCTCAAGGTTTTTCTGTTTCTTCCCAGACAAGGGAGGTAGACTACAAACAGTGGCTCCTGTAGCTGTCTCAGAGGAGGCCAGGCAGGAGAATAGCCAGGAGCTGTCACCCACAGATACAGAGCCGCACTTCTGTAACTGAGCTGAGAGCTAGCCGCTCCCTCTCAAAGGGGCAAAATTGAGTGAGAATGTTTACAGGGTGGAACTCAGGTGTCAGAGGCAAGGAACTAGGTTTGTGGGTGGAGACTTTCTGGTTCTGCAACAACACACCTAGCTCGTCGGTCTCAAGAAAGTCTAGTTTTCTGCCAACTTCCTCTCTGACTGAAATTTGACTAAGGTGAAAAGGAGCAGCTTTGCTCTTCCTGTGTTCTAAGTAGTTAAAACCAAAGTGGACTTTGAAGACCATGATTAATATTAGTTACCAAATAATCCGCTGACTGTTTATGAGAGCCCTGTGACTTCTGTGTAAGAAGTATAGAAGACACATTTGGCAGTCTGTCTCTGAAAATTAGCACATATACACACAGAATCAATCTCTCATCATTCTCCACTCCCATCAACTTGTCACATATGTGTCTATAGATAGTGACAGCAATGGCCACATTCTATTCTCCCATACACTTCTCACAATGCTTAACAGGTCATGAGAAATCACTACACATTGAATGAATGGCGAGCATGTGATATCTATTTGATGAATCTTGATTTCTCATTTAATGGATTCTCAGCTATGTTTTTGTCTTTCTGAATTATTGTTATTATTGTTTGGTTTTTTTTTTGGCTTTTTAAAGCAATCACTTGTGAGTATCATTCTTCCTTCAGAGATGTAGATAGAATTGGAAATACATTGTAGTGGGAAGGTCGGAGAAGCCTCCACAGCAACAATGCTGAAAAAAACGAGATGGAAACCTATTGAGCACATTTTAAAACCTAAATAAGGGGCCTTACATGGAGAGTTGGCATAAAACTAAGCATGATTGGCCTGAGGAAGGGAACTTCTGGGTAAGAAGTATAGAAGAAGTATAGAAGTGGCTTTCACAGAACTGCCACTTAGGTCACACCACAAAATAAGGCAATAAAGAGGAACTGCAACTCAAGCATCATCCCCAGTCAGACTGGGGAAAATTGAGGTCAGAGCAGAGTGATGCTGGGTGCTACCCTGGCCTCTTAGGAGTAGGAGCAATGGAACTACCACTGATTCAACCACTAATATTAAAGGGCAAGCACCTGAGAAAACAGTTGCTTGTCATTGGCTTCCCAGTGATCACTAGGTACCTCTCAGCCTGGGCTAAGGTCTCGTCACACTCTAGCTTTCAAATGTTGGGGTGGCAAACACTGTGTGCCCTGGAGGAGCACAACAATAGAAAACCACCATCAAGAAAGCTGATCCCTGTTCCCACACATGCCATTCCCTGACGAGAGGTACAAGGAACCTAGTCGCCTATACCTCAGCTGTCTCTCTTCTACAGAGTGGGAGTCCCACACCCAGCTGTTGAGAGAGGAAGTGAGACTGTGGGGCAATACGAGCTCTGTAAATCAGAGCCATTGACATCAATATGAAGTGCTATTTTTCAGAACATATGACTATACCTGAAAAAAGGAATAAAGGCTGTGCACAGGTGCCCCAATAAGAAGCAGAGTCACAGCACACATGTACAGGGACAAGCATTTAAGCCTTTGCCTCTGAAGTTGAGACTCATTGAGCTGTGTCTGTGGCCCATTGTAAGAATCAAGAGAACATTTCTCATGGTGTCTTATCAAACAACTCCCTTCTCTGATCACTGTGTCGACTTTCCCTCCTCCCCACTCCCCTTCTGTCTCAGTGTCCACAGGAAGGAATGGAAATAGGTGTTTATTTGGGTTAGGAATCTCTGGTTAATTACACTAGCAGCCTTCCTGTCATTTCCTGGAAGGTAACAAAGTGGCCTGTGCATGATTACACAGCCAATCCTCTCCCTCGTTAGCAGTTGTTCTCTTACCTACCTCCTGGGGCAGTCCAGAGACAAGAGGATTCTGAACAGGTATAAAAAATAACCTCCTGTTTCTCAGGTCTCCCCTACCCCTAAGAGACCACTCAAAGGACTACTGCATAGCCATACATCACCAGGGTGTCTAGATCCTGTCTCCAAGAGTCTCACACCCTAATTCCCCAGCTATATCTCTCTTAGTAATAGTCTTTGAGAGAGCATAGCATGTAATGATGTCTTGATTCTGGCATCAAGTTTTCAAACAAGCAGGAGCAGGCTAGGAGGTTATAAACTGAAGGATTTAAGTTTCAATAACACAAAGCATACATCTCTAGTAAAACTATTATGGTCAGTTTCTTACATATATATATATCTGCCTTCCTTCAAAGTAGAGACTGGGCACTAAGCATCCTTCTGAGAGTGGAGCATAGTATATGCTAACTCCAGGTGCTCAGTAGATGGATGACTGAACAAATAAGTAAACAAATATCTGAAAATTCGGGTTTTTTTAGATTCTTAGGAACACTTACCAGTAGAGGTAATGAGTGTCCAAGGAGAAGCAAGAGGCCCTTCTTGAATTTTGATAAGGGACTAAATTCTTCCCAAACCTCACTTTCCCTCTGTGTTTATTCTGGGTAAGCTGTCCCTTAGCCAGTGAGCTCAAGGCTGGTGGGAAGGATGTGTATATCACTTCAAAATGTCTGAGTCTTTCAGGTTTGATTGGTGGTACAGACTTATGTCTAATGTGCTGCATGCTGTCAGACCAGACTGAGAACGGCCTGGGCTTTCTAAACTGTTTTGTCTTCTCCAGTCAGTTATCATTCATCTGCTTCAGTCTTCTTCCAAATTTCCAGTTTAACTCCTGATAAATGAGAATAATGTCAGTGTTACCAGACTCCATAGAGGGCCAGAGAGAGGCTAGCTTTCTAGGCCAGCTTTCAGCTCTTCAGAGCAAGGGTCTTGGATGACATTCACATCCTACCAGTGAAAATGGTACCACCATCTTGAACGTTTTCTCTTCTGTAAAATCATGTCTGTTTTAAACATCCACAGAATCTAAGCACAGGAGCTTGAGATTCTCAAGCTGGGAACCAGGCTGCGGGAAGAGCTGTGCCTTTGCTGTTCAGTGGAGATGAGAAGGGCCATGAGCACTGATTTTGGTTTAAGGCAGTTGTTGAATACACTTGGCCTGATGAGACCGCTGCTCACTCGCAACCTAGATCTCCATCTGACTCTGCATGGCTCTGTCCTACTGTGCCCATCCTAAAGTTCGTAGTCATTTTTCAATGAAAGGACCATGTTTTTACTTAGTGATGTTTTGCACCGCCTTTGTTCCCCCAAAATACTATAGAACTCTAAATAACTAAGAAGACAACAGAGGCACAGCCACACCAGCTATTACTAACAGGTATGAAGGCTCCCCCAAAGCACAGCACATTGCTTTCGATGTTCTTCCTTTCAAACACAAATAGCAGGAAAACACAGATGCAGAATTTTTACCATGTGCCCTGCTTCTGTGAACCCTCCCCTGCTGAACAGATTAGAGATCTGACTCATGTCCAAGGGCAGGGCTCATCATTCCTGCTAAACACCTAGGCCCTTCCCTGCCTGTGAAGCTCAGGAGGAAATGAGGGTGACCTGGAATGAAAGCCATTATTCAATGTCACCAGATAAGAAAAGAGATTAGACCTTAGGCAGCCCACAGAGGCCTTTATCAGATGAAAGCACAGCCCATTCCACTATGGAGTTTGCACACTACCCACTCCATGATAGAGACAATATGGATGCAAGTTCACACTGAGCAGTAGAGTTCCCATTCTTCTCTCAGTACACATTCTCTTGAATGATTACCCTTTTCTATGGCCATGGAAAAACTTACACCCCTCTTGCCACATAGACACCATAATTCCATGGCCAGTGTAGTGAGCAGAGAGGCTAACGTTCCATGCACAGGGTTAAAAAAATAAAATAAAATATATTTTTTTAAAAAAGAAAATGACTCAGATGTTTTAAAACTGCAGTGCAATCAGATGATTATTTCTGCTCATTTCACCTATGCAAGATTAGAATATGACTTAGTCATTTTACTTGTCTTGACAAGGAAGCCGCCAAAGGAAGAAGGTGAACAAATTCTAAAGATGTAAATAAGTGCGGGTGGTGAATCACAATGCATAGAAACCAGCTTCTGACTCAGAGGTTCTAAAGAAAGTAGGAAGGGCATCAGGAAGTCGGGATACAAGGTATTCTGTATCCGTGCATAGGACAAGGCTCGATGCTTGGATCACCAACTCCTAGGATGTAGGTTTACAAGGAGTTTCCTGACAAGATTCACCCTCAGCTGGTGAATCTTTTCTGCAAAATGAAGAGGTTTAGATGTGTTCAGAGAAAAAGCTCCTTCATTTTGTTTTGTTTTGTTTTGTTTTTCAAGACAGAGTTTCTCTGTGTAGCCCTGGCTATCCTGGAACTCACTCTGTAGACCAGACTGGCCTCAAACTCAGAAAAACTCCTGCCTCTGCCTCCCAAGCGCTGGGATTAAAGGCATGCTCCACCACTGCCTGGCTGAGAAAGAACTTCTTAAAGATATTCTTTTAACAATTTTTATCTATGCTGTGTGTGTGTGTGTGTGTGTGTGTGTGTGTGTGTGTGTGTGTACATATATAGATGTAACCAAGGACAACTTCTGTGGAATCCATTCTCACTTGCGACCTTTTATGTGGGTCCTGGAGATCAAACTCTGGTGGACAGGCTTAAGCAGCAACAGGGGCCTTGACCCTCTACACCATCGTGTCAGCACAAAGTGAGGGCTTCTTTTTGTGAATTGGCATCCTGTGCTTCGACCTGTTCAACTATTATCACTGAGACTAATTATCAGGGCAATGTTTAACTGTGGCAAAATAATGAAGCGATCACGGAGGAAGCTGCAGGAAAGAGAGGCTTTCAGCTCTGAGATAAGTGAGGGGCTGAGGGTTGATGGGGCTCCTGGCCAAGAGTGGTCCTGAGACAGTGAAGGATCCCAACTCCTAGTGCTTTGTTCATCTCTACTACATCCCAGCGGCAAGTCCAGTCACCCAACTTCATATTTGAAGATAGTGAATACTCTAATTTGTAGAGATATCTCAGGAACAAGAATTCTCAAGCCAAAGCCATATTTCTGAGGGTTTGGAATGTACCTTTCCATTCATTTTCACCTTCATTATGTGACTAATTTTGCAAATAGACAACCCAAGTCATGTAGGAAAAAAAAAGGACAGTTTTCTTTTTGTCTTGATTCCTAAGCAGCCACACCCCTGATTGTGCTCCTGTAACAGAAGGAGTTTGACTACTTTCTACATTCACATTGTCAAGGCTGAATGTATAGCTAATACCTCACAACTTCAATCTTAACCCAGACTTCATGGCAGGACATTGTTTTGTATCAAAACCAACTCTATTCCAGAAGGCATTTTATGTACAGGCAGTCCGTGGACCACCTGTGTGAGAGCCATGTGTTAAATTACATATTCTCAGACATCAGTCTTTATTTACTAGATTGGTATCTCCTAAAGCAGGTCCAGAAGCCTCCCTGTTGAAGAGGCCTGCCAAGGAGTTTCCGTGTATATAAACGTTCAAGACCCAGAGCACTGAATCTTCTCCATCCACTCTGATAATCATTTCAAAATTTCTAATTCAAGAAAAATTATACAAAAGCCAGAGGCAAAGGTGGGAGGGTGAAATTTGCCCTAGTGGCAAGAAAACAACAGAGAGACCCATGTGTCCAGGACACTGGCAACATTTGAGGGGTAGACTGTGCTATGGGAAGATATGGGTGGCCCCTTCCTTTTATCTGCACCTTGCTCGTGCTCCTCATTGTTTAGCACGTTTCTAGGACCGTCCTGAAGTTTCAACTGTCTCCATCCATCCTTGACCTGGACACCTTTACTTTCCCAAATTTCTCTTATATAATTGAGGTATTTGCAGTAGAGGTATAATTACACCAGTAATTGTATAAAAATCGACACAAAAGAAAGCCTGCTGCTGTTGGGAGCAGGAGCCTGCTGGAAGCCCGGCTTCCATGATACCATGCCACAGGCTACTAGGGACAAGTTGGAGCGCTTTAGAGTTTGCTTAAAGCATGTTGGGGACCCCAGGTGACTTGAGAGCTGAGGAGGGAACCTGCCACACAACATTTCCTATCCATTTTCAGAGGGTGTCAACACCCTCCTTCCCACACCTGCTGTTCCCAAATATCACAACCTGATTTTTTCCTCCAGCCTCCTGTCTTGATGATGGTGTTTAAATATGCATGGGGTGCTGTGATGCCAACATACTTTGTGAAATTTCAGATACCTTTTTTTAAACAGAGGCTTTTTTTTAAAAATTCCTCTTTTAGTTGATCCGGGTTTTTAAAGAGAGGTAAGATGAACGACGAATGAATGACAGATGCAGACGGCTGGGAAAGTAAAAACCGAGTCTGCAAAATCATGCTTTGCATTCAGAGGGTCTCACTTTGAGAAAAAAGATTCAAAACAAAATGAACACTCCAAGAATTTACAAAGCAGAGCCACAAACAAGCAACTGGTCTCATTAGAAAATAATCATTTATTTTGTCATAGGATCTAAAGTTCCCAACTCTGCAAAATACAGGTAAATTTGTGCAAACATATATTATTTATTTATTATGAAAAGATCATTATTTGTTTTATACCTTTACATATACATATGTATATGCATGTATACATATATATACACACACATATACATTTATATATATATATACACGCATATACATATATATCCTTATTACAGACAATTTACAGTGCATCATCTACACATTTATTTCAGATGGATCTTACTGGGGGTTCTAGCATGGTGTATCTGAGCTGAGGTCAGAAGTACCAAGAGTGGAATACAAACAGGTTGTTCACCCAACCCAATCAGTGTACTGCTTATGTTGCTTAGATGTCCTGTGGAGGCACACAAACTATTCATGTTTAAGTAGCTATGGAAATTCCCCAGTTCCACCCACAGAAATCTGATTCCTTAACTCTAGAGTCTGCGAAACAAAAACAGAAATGTGTCTGTCTCAAAGTCACAAGCTCCATTATTACACCAGTAGAGTACTTCCATTGTTCACTGTCTACTCTTTGCCATGGATGGAGTTGATCCTTTTGTTAAATTTGACCAGCTTGCTATGAACTAATCACGCAGAAGGTGAGCTACAAACTGATCTTCCCTTAAATAAGCCTGGCATTTTTCAGAGCTCCAGATAGACTGAATAATGCCAGTGTTCATCACAGCTCTGCCTTGAGTAGGAGCAAGAAAATGCAAGCTACCACACACCAAAAGAAAGTTTAAAATATCAACAAAAGCAAGGTGGTATCCATCTAAATCAATGCCTCAGTGGGGAGTTCTCCAAAGGAAAAAAAAAAAGCCCATAAGAATCAGGTATTAAATCCCTCTGAGTACTAAGAACCTTCTGTGGGATCAATTTGTTTCCTATATTTACTTCAAGTTATTTAACACACATGTATGTAGCTTCCATTACGTGTCTATAGCTATCCTAAACACATTAGAAATATTTTTTTTGTTCAATCTCTGCAACAATCCTGTAACAAAGACACTGTATATTAATTTCATAACTCAATGAGGTTTTGGTCATTTTTCCAAATTCTTCTTCTTTTTATAGTATGTTCAGAACACCCTGGATCAATCTAATTTCAAGTAATTACCAAGGCTTTCCACCTGTACGCCATCTTGCTTACAGTCCTATGGGCCTGGAATGTGGACACTATTCTTCCTGTCTCTCCTTGGCCAGCTATCGGAATCCTAGACAGATTCTTCATCTGTCTGCCTCTG
>JADRCD010127329.1:15786-27532 GCA_019843815.1 Montemys delectorum | reverse complement strand
TGTGTGTGTGTGTGTGTGTGTGTGTGTGTGTGTGTGTGTGTGGTCTTATAAAGGTAGGTTTCTGTGCATGCTATAAGTTTACAAGTGCCTAGGCCCCTCCTGAATGGCACGTGGCGACCTCCAGCCCACTCTAGGTGGGTCGTTCTACAGTCAAGCCCAGCATCTGAGAATCTGATGGTTTCCTGGGGGATTCTGAGGGAGTGGGTATGGACCCCACTTGGAGGCGTGCCACCTGTCCACCCCCTTGCACTTGTCTCTTGGGGCCTCTGTAGGGTGCTCAAGGCTCTGGCTCTGA
Source organism: Montemys delectorum (assembly GCA_019843815.1). Taxonomy (NCBI): domain Eukaryota; kingdom Metazoa; phylum Chordata; class Mammalia; order Rodentia; family Muridae; genus Montemys; species Montemys delectorum. The sequence goes on along the minus strand of JADRCD010127329.1, from coordinate 27,237 downwards.
CAGTGTAGTCCAGCGGTGGAGTCAAGCAGTACACAGGACGTGTGTACATGTAACTGCAAGCAGAGAGGGAAGAAAAGAGCAGAGAGGAGTGGCACAGAGCAGTAGCCTTCCCGGAAGGTGACATTTGAATGCAGGCATAGGTGAGGGAGTGAGCCACGCTGCCGAGTTAACACACTCCAGTTGCAGGAAGTTTGGTTTACCAAAGGTCGTTATTGGTTCAGAAATATTGAATGGAAAATTGTAGCTGTGATTCGTATGTTTTAAACATGTCCCAAGTAGCATAATGAATCTGCCACCCTAAAATCTAAACGTCCCTTTGTCTAGAGCATTCACCTGTGTACTGACAGCCTATTAGTCACAAAGCGGTCACCCTGGTCATCTGACCCAATGTCTTGGTATCACGGGGTTTGTTTCAGTTAACCTTTGTATTTTTAATAATGGTCCTAAAACTCATGAGTAGTAACAATATAATGTTATAATTATTCTGTTCATTGTTGCTGATGTCTTCCTGTGCCTGCTCTATAAATTAAATTTCTCATAGGTCTGCTCAGGAAAAGGTTATCTGGTTTCAGGGATTCACAGCGTGTTCCCCACAGGCAGGGAGACTGCAGAGGAGGGAACACGGCCTGAGTTCTTCCACTGATGCATAGAAGACTTCTTAACTTCTGCATCTTTTACATTTTATATGTAAGGAATGGTCTTGGGTGTGGTAACAGAGAACCCAAATGGAAGTAGCTGAATATGTTTTGTTTTTCTAATGTGACTGGAGGTGTAAGCCGCTGCAGGTTCTGCTCCAGTGTACCAAGGATGTCAGTGACTTTGTCTCTGCTGCCTCAGCCCTGGGTGTCATATGTACATCTAAGACAGGAGGGTAGGGATGAGGATAGTGTAGTTAGAGCAAGGAAGACCTGACCCTTCAATGCTGCAGTCTAAAGTTAACAGTCCTAAATACTTACAGCAAATATCTTTGGGCTGCTGGAGACATGGCTGGTAGGTAAGGTGCCATTGAAAAACTGGGTGTAGCAGCATGTGTCTGCAACATCAGCACTAAGGTCGGGATAAAGCTAAGAGGATCCCTGGGGCACCCTGGCCAGCCTTGGGAGCTGAGTGGATGAGCACCAAGTTCAGGTCAAGCTATGTCTCAAAAAATTAAGGTGGTGAAGGATCAGGAAAGATACTGGCCACTGTCTTTTCCCCATCATCTCATGGTTTATGATGGAGATTCCGGCACTTGTTCTGTAGAATTCCCCATGATACAGATACAGATGTGGCTTTCTGACCTCTGTAACTGGTAGGCTCAAGAGCCTTGGGTGGGTCCAAGGTTGGTTTTCTTGGCAAGAAGTTTTCTGGTGGTGCCATGTGTTTGCGTTGGTGTCCCTGAGACTTGCAGTGATGGCACAGCAACTTGACTTGTCTAAGGTTCCCATGCTCCATGGGTATTCCCTGAATAGGAGAGCTTGTGCACAGTGAGTCTTCTGATCCTCGTTGGTCTGCATTTACTGTTGGAAATCCTTCTGGAAGACATAACTTTGCCACGTCAACTGTTCCATGACCTAGAAATAGGTATTTTAAGAGATTCAGAGTAAGTGTTTTCCTTCTAGCTTGTGGCCTAGCGTGTTTGTTCAGCAAAGCTGTGGTTTGGAAGGCCCGGATTATATTACGTTATTTGATATCTGACCATTATTAAATTTATTGGCCTATACATGACACACTGTTAAGTGTCACCTATTTATTGCTATGTGCATACCATTATGTCATCCTAGCCCAGAGCGTGTCCATCACTCCCCAGAGCTTCCTTGTATCCCCATCTGCAGTGATCTTCTGGGACTCTAGATTGATTGGCATTTTCCAGACTCTAATATGAATGAAATTTATCCCATCTGAATGTAGTTAGCTTTACTCAGCTTCCATGTACCCATCCACACAGTATCCCACATTGTGGATGGTTCATACTTGATGTACGTGACCATCTAGGTCGTCTTCCTCTTTTGACCAATATAAGTAAAGCTCCCTGCGTGTTCGTGTGCACATCCCTATGTATGTGTAGTTTCGCGGTTCTCCTTGGTGCACTCCTAGCATGGCGTGGCTGGGTCATACAGTGAATGTGTGTGGTTTTAATACGGTTTAACTGTACATGGCCTTCAAAGCTCACCTCTTCAGCATGCAGGTGTCAGAAGGACTGGCAGGTGACTTAGGCCCTCCACTTAGCCATCAGCGAGTGCTTTTCTGCAGAGTGGATCAGTTCTTCTGTGACTCCAGGAGGTCTTGAGGCTCAGGCTGATTTCGTGGGAATTAATTAAGATCTGAAGGGTCTGTGTTCACTAATACAGAGACGGCATGGTCATGAAGGAACTTGGCACCTTCCCGTCTATCTGTCTCACACACGTGCTTCTTCCATGCATATCTGGAAACTTCTCCTTGCCATGTCTTTACTGTGATTCGATCTAGCACAAGGTCCACCAGCAGTGGACCAGATGTGGCCACAGTGTCATGAATGCAGTTCTACACCTCAGTAAACCTCTTTTCATAAATTACCCAATACTTCATTACAGCAACGGACAGTAGAGTAAAACAGTAGGTATTTAACCTTTTAGGAACTTGCTGAATTCTTCCCAAATGGCCACACAATTTTCTGTTCTCAGTGGCAATGCACGAGAGTTCTGGCTGCCTGATTGGTTTATAGTTCCATCTCTCATCATAGGCATAGTGACAACTCACAGTGGTTAAAGTTTGGGTTCTTTCAAGTGACTTTGATGCTAGCATCCCTTCAGGTGACTTTTGACATCAGTAAATCTTTGAGAGAGTATCAGATCAAATCCTTTGCCCAATCACAGTGTGGGGCTTTCAGTTACCAAGGTTTAAGAGTTCTTTAGCCTAGACTTCAGTCTTTTATCAGACATGTGATTGACGTGTGTTTTTTTTTCATTCTGTGTCTTGTATGTGTTCTTTTTAGATACATTTCTTCTTTAAAGAGCAGAAGTTTTTGTTTTTATGAAGCCCGATTCATCAACTTTTTCGTTCATGGAGTGTACTCTATGATGTCTTGTTTGAAAAAAGTTCCACCTAATCTCAAATCACAAAGATTTGCTTATAGCTACACAGGGCTGTGTATGTAAATACCCACAGAGAGTTATTTATAATGACCAGAAGAAGAAAACAACCCAGATGTTCATGGACATAGACATATATACAGAATATCCACGAATCAGGTACTATTCAGATCAGAAGGGATGTGGGACTGACAGGTGCCAACATGGCCGACTCTGGTAAGCATGCTGAGGCAGCATGGGTCAGATGGTGTGAATTTGTCCCCAGCAGGACTTACCATAAATCTTCTAGAAGAAAACAAGCAGATCTTTGTGATTGACTGGAGGCTTTCTTGTTTCATTTTTAAGACAAGACTCCATTTCTTTTTTCTTTTTCAGAGTTGGAGCTTTGCCTGTTTTAGGGCCTTCACACGTCAGTGTGAGTCTCAGAACCATCCTGTCAGGCATGTGGTGGTTTGGGCTGGAAGTGAATTGGACACAAGAAATCAGTTAGGGAGGAAGTGACCTTTGCTAAACACTGACCGGTTGCCTTAGTGTACAACCCCATCTTCTTGAAAGTCTTCAACTCCCCTGCACATGCGTACACACTGAACCCTCGCCTTACACTTCAGTCAGGTTTGTCTTGAATATTTAACACTTCTCTTAGGAATTGTGGGCGTGGTCTCTCAGGAGTTGTGAGTGTGGTCAACTGTTGACACTTCAGTCTCACCCTTCTCCACTGTGCACCCAGCTCCCACACAACACAGTCCTCGCTCACCCTTGGCCATTTCCTTTTGTGCTTTAGGGGGATCCTGATGTTCCTGAGAGTTCCTGTTCTTGACCACCGTGCCATCTTCCACTTTATGGCTGCTGTCTAGCCTGGGCTCTGTCTCTCTCTCTTGCCCGGAGTTTGGCCTAGCTTCAGACGTTTGGTACTACAGTAAAGCAGGCTTCTGCTCACATCATTTCACATTTCAACCTCAAAAATACTCATTAACAGGCAAGGCCTTGCATAATCCAGGAAGAGTCCAGGATGAAGCTAACCTGGCCCAGCGTAGCCTGCTGGGGGGCTTGTGGGTGTGTGTGTGTGGCTGCCACAGCAACACCTCTTCCTCTTCAGCCACACTTAGTGTTTGTGGGAAGGGAGGAGGAGAAAGGCCAGGACTCTGTGGTCACAAAGGGTGTTCTGGGACTAGAGAGGTCACATGTGGGATGATGGGGCAGAAGAGGAGGCTGCCAAAGCTGGCGGCCATGCAGAGGCTAGAGAGTTCCCGTGCGGGTACCAGGTGTCATGACATCAGCTCAGAGCCGGGGGCTAGAGGGAGAAAACTAGATCCGTATAAGGGACCACACAGCGACATGTGCTCGCTATCACGTCAATCCCTCCTCCACCCCCAGCCTATCCCCTCACCCAGGCAGGTGTGTGGCAGCCTGGGTATAAGGCAGATGTCCCGAGGCAAATTGAGCTCCAATTCTAGCCCTACATCAGGGGCAAGATGAGGGGAGACATATGGCCTGCCACATAGGGTTAGGAAAGTGATGAAATAGGGAGTCAAAGTCTAAGCCTTCATCACAGAGGAGGTGGGGGAGGGGAAGGGAGAAAGGTGGAGGAGGGGCGAGGGGCAGCACCTATGTGAGGATTCTTATCTCTGCTTCTCACTCGGCCTTCGTTGTCTCCAGCCAGGCTGGGTCCCATCCACAGGACACGATAGTAGGAGTGCCTATTACCACATAGAATGTCCCTTCAGGGTTCCTGTAGCCACAGCGGTTCCAAGGCTCCTTCTCACCATGCCCCTCCGGCCTACGTACACGCATTTACCTGTGTGTGCATTGTGTTCACACATCCCTGCCTTAGTGATGCTCTGTGAGATGCAAGAATGACTAACTGTGCATATTCTGCCTCACTCCCTGGCCCCACACCAAGGGCTTTGCCAGGCCAGTGGGCAGGGCTGACCAAGCCAAAGGTCCAGCTAAGTGTCTTAACAGATATTTTGGGGGAGAAATGACCCACTACCCAATGACTTGCTCCTAAACGTCATGTAATTTCATTAAGCTTTGGAAACAGTGACAGCCCAGGCTCTTGCCTTGGAGCCACCCACATCCAGGGAAGCACAGAGCTACCGAGATTTAACTGCAAGAACGAGGAGAAGCGAGGCCCAGGGCACACAGTTAAAATAGCTCAGCTGAGGTATCGCCCCGTGGAAGGAAGTCACAGATGAAGTCAGCCGCCCCTTCCAGCAAGCCCTTCCCGCTGGAGTGCAGAAGGCGGCTGTGTTTATTTTGAGTCAGGCTGCGGCCCCCTCCCTCTATAGGCTGGAGGTGGACTGCAGATTGGATTTCTGTGAGTAAATCCTGCTTCTCACTGATTCCCAGTGCTGATGCTGACGTGCATTCCCACGGCATCGTTTCCTTCTTAGCACCGAGAGAGGGCTTGAAACAAATGGCGGCACGCATGTGTAACCGTGCAGTCATGACAAGGCACAGGCGGTTTGACCCTCTTCCTGTGGGTTTCTCTACCCCGTTTTTCCACATAAACCTTGCCTTTTCAGATGCAGAGTGAAAAAGACCAGAAGGACTACTTAATTCCAGGATCGTGGCGTCTGTGGGAGCCATGACAGTCGGGACCATGGCTATGAGTTCTGTAGCAAGAGCAGATCCTCTGAAGCCTCTAGAGGAGGGCACAGGGTGGGTGGGGAAATGAGCCCCCTCCTTGGTGTTCTGTTCCACAAAGAGCAGGCCTTCTCGGCTGCAGGCCTGTGGACAGTGGTTGTAGTCATTCTCCCTCCTGGAGCTGTCTATGCAGCTGGAAGGCCAGTAGCATCCCTAGCCTCCTCACACTAGGTGCCAGCAACACCTCTGCCCAAACAGGGGTGACCAAACTCTCTGTGAGACACAGCAGCACCGTTATTCCTCGGAGACTCCCTGGCATGCAGTTTCTCAAGGACACAGAAGCTGCCAGGCTGTGATGGCCAGTCTTTATCGTCAGTTTGATGGGATTTGGCATCGCCGTGGAAACACACACATCTAGGTGTGTCTTTGAAGGTGTTTCCAGGAAGGTTTAACTGAGCAAGGAAGACTCAACCCTGCACGTGGGCAGACAGCACCATCCTGAGGGACCTACCTGAGATCCCAAACTGAATAAGAAGGAGCTGAGCACCAACATTTATCTCCGCTTCAAGCTTTACCGTCACGCCGTCCTTACATGGTAGGCTATGTCCTGGAACCAAGAACCAGAATAAAACCTTCTGTCGCTTCAAGCAACAGGAAAAGTAACTAGTACGTGTGGATCCACAGCTACATGTCTTTTAACTGGCTCTTTGCTGGGCCCTGCTGTCCCCCTGCCTCAGCTTCCTGAGGATTGAGGCTTGCAGGATTGTGCTGCCATGCCAGGCTCTGTCTTAAATGCTTACCCTGGGTAAGCTACTCTTCTCAGGGCCTCTGGTCTCTCTTCTAAGTTGAGCAGATAACATAGGGTAACTGCAGGGACGTTTCTAGAGCTGAGTGGTGACAGGTGTTTAGAGCCTTCTCAACATGTGGTCACAGTCCTGTCTATGTGGTCACAGTCCTGTCTCCCACCTCTGCCCACTCCAGGTCTTGCTCCGACCCTGTTGGCTTCTGTACCCGGGCTGGGCTTTCTTCAGTCCAGGTTGCTCTTGCTTTAATTTCACCTTATTTTTGCCTTATTTTAAAAAGAAAAATTCCTCAAATCTCCATCAAATGACAACACGTGCATGTCACCATATGCTGCCACTGACCACTGTGCCTGTCTTTCGTGTTTAGGGCCTTCATTGACTTGGTTTTGGCTTTGTTTTATTTTGTTCTTGTTTGGCTGATTGGGCTTTTGTTTGTTTGGTTTAGTGTGTGTGTGTGTGTGTATGTGTGTTAGTATGCGTATGTGTGTCTGTGTGTATGTGTGTGTCTGTATCAGTGTGTGTCTGTGTGTATATGTGTCTGTGTATGCGTGTGTGTGTGTCTGTGTATATATGTTTGTGTGTGTGTGCGTATGTTCACTCTTGTGGGTGTCTGTATGTGTGTGTTTGTGTATGTGTGTGTGCATGTGTTCACTCTTGTGGGTGTGGGTGTCTGTGTGTGTGTGTTCACTCTTGTGGGTGTCTGTAAAGGCTAGAAGTTGGCATCAGGTGCCTCCTCAATCAGTTTACCTCCCCCCTTTTATGTGTTTGTGTGCTGGTGTGCATGGGTATGTGTGCATGTTCATGCTGGGGGATATACATACGTGTGTGTACATACATGTGCATGTAGAAACCTAAGGCTGATGTTGAGTATCTTCCTCCATCAGCCTTCTGGCTGTCTCTTTAGAAGCAGAGTCTAGAGACAGGAATGAGAGGTGGGTCACCATGCCCCCCAGTATTTATATGGGTCCTGGGGGATTTGATCCTCTTTGTTGTGTGGTAAGCACTTTAACCGCTGAGCCATCTCCACAGAGTTTGTTTTGTGAGATCTCTCATTGACCTAAGAACTCTTTATTTTGACGACACTGGGGAATCAGCACCAAGAGCCACCTGCCTCTGTCCCCGAGTGCTAGAGTTACAGGTCTAATGAGCTTGGCTTTTAGGTGTGCGCTGGGTTTGCTGGCAGGCTGGATGGCTGCTACCCTGAGCCATCTCCCAAGGCCCCACTGTTCTCTTTGCTGGGACAGGGTTTCACTCTGTAGCCCAAGTTGACTGGAATTTATGATCCTCCTGCTGTAGCCTCCAGTGTAGCCTAAGTGTCCAGTCTACACGTGTGGACCTTCCTCTGGGCTCCAGGGCAGCCTTGGGCCTCATTTTCTTGATGAAAAGGGTCTCTTGTAGTATATGTTGTCCACAGACTTGCTATGAAAGCTGAGGATGACCTTGAACTTTGGATCCTCCAGCCTAGGGGCCTGCATCACACACTCAGTTTATTCGGTGTTGGGTCAGGGAGGGAAAACCAAAGGCTTTGCACATGGTAGGCAAGCACTCCACAAACATCCCTGCCCTTAGGCCTTTTTTGTTTGGTTTGGTTTGTTGTTGTTTTGAGACTGGGCCTCACTCTAACCCTGGCTGTCTTGGAATTTGCTCTGTAGACCGGGCTGGCCTCAACCTCACGGAGGTCCCATCAGCCTCTACCTCTCAAGTGCTGGGATTAAAGACATGCAGCACTGTGCCCAGTGCGAGGCCTCATTCTCGTATTGATCTGTTCATTGGCTCAAAGGCTAAGACTAAGAAACTCCCAGGTGAGACATGGGCAGGAAATGAACCTACTCTTCACCTTTCTCTGTGGTGGCTGAGCAGGGACAGATCGTGAACCTTTCTTCTTAAGTGGAGTCAGTGAGAATATGAAAGGCTGGCAATCAGATCCCTCTGAGGCAATCTGCAATTTCTTTCTGATCTCCAAATGCGAAATGAGACCAGAACTAACTCTGGCTGGTCCTCAGAGTCCCATGAGAACGCAGGTGAACCTCAGCACCTAGGCAGCAGCATACATCCTGTTTCTCTCCCACATTCTTTACCCTTTCCTCCACATTCTCTGAGGCAGAATGGCTGAGGCCGATCGCATCACCACTGCGAGGGCCTGACTAATCCGAGCCAGAGAGGATGCACAGCTCACTTCCTCATCTGTCACATGCCTGGGCTTCTCACTAGCCTCCTGGTGGGTCAGTTTCCCACCAGGACAGTCATTCCTGACTCACTTGTTTTGTGGTTCCTTTTCTGCTCTCCCTTTACCCCATTACCACTCTCCAGCTTAGGTCTGATGTGTGCGAGTAGATCTCTGTCACTTGTCATGGGTGGCCTCTGCTAAGTGACCCAAAGCCTTGCTAGGCTGGCAGCCTTTTGAGGGCAGGGACCATATCTGTCTCTGTCGGCTCCTTTTCCCAACCTTCTAGAACACTGCTGCATGCAGTACATGTATTTGCTGAACAAATGATGGGTTTCTGAAGTTTCTCTTCACAAAGGCAGCATCCTTAGAAAAGTAAATGATCGAAGCCTTGAGACCTTGGTCTAGTTTGGCAGTGAGGGAACATGAGCCTGGTCCCCAGAGTGTGGGGTAATGGGAAGAAGACAATGGCTTGGAGACTCCACACCAGGCTTGGCATCCCAGGAGCTCAGTGACATAGGGATTCCCTCCACCTGAGCCTCAGATCTCACCAGGAGAGTGGCACTCCAGTAGTCAGAGAGGTGGGCACCCACAACAAAGCTAAATGTGTATGTGAAGGGGCCAAACCTGGTCTGGAAGTGGCCGTTCAGCATCATGTTTTTTAGAACTTGGCCTCCTGTGCTTTGGTCTTGGTCTCACCTCCCTGTTCCAGCTTAATTGGACATCTCCCTGTCTCTGGTTCCCCGACAAGCCATAAGTGCAGCTTGCCTCACAACACCCAGCAAGCATGGCACCTCTAATTCAAGTCCTGCATGGACCAACAACTTTTGAGTGGCAGCTTCATTTGAATTTTTTCTATCCGAATTTTAAAAATAATCTCTATTCGTTGTGAAATAATTTTATACTTATCCCCAAATTGCAAAAATAACAGAGTTCCCGTATGCCCTTTACTCGAGTGTCCCCAAAGGTCAACATCTTACATCATGTCCTGGGCTGGATCTATAATGTCCCCAGGGGCCCTGTGCTTAAAGGCATGGTCCCCGGGACAGCAATGTTAAAGCAGATTGGGTGAAGACTCCAGCGTCATCTGTGGACTCAACCACTAATGGCTTTAGAGCTCAAAAGCTTTTGGGATGAAATGGGAAGTTTAAGAGCTGGAGCTGCGTAGGAAGAAGCAAGTCACTGGAGGTTGTCCTGGAAGGGAATCTTGTCCCTAATCTCCTGCTCTCTGTCTGTCTGCCTGCCTGCCTGCCTGTCTGTCTGTCTGCCTGCCTGCCTGCCTGTCTGTCTGTCTGTCTGTCTGTCTGTGTGTCTGCCTGCCTGCCTGCCTGCCTGTCTGCCTGCCTGTGTGTCTGCCTGTCTGCCTGCCTGCGTGCCTGCCTGCCTGTCTGCCTGTGTGTCTGCCTGCCTGTCTGCCTGTGTGTCTGCCTGTCTGTCTGCCTACCTGCCTGCCTGTATGTCTGCCTGCCTGCCTGCCTGCCTGCCTGCCTGTCTGTGTGTCTGCCTGCCTGCCTGCCTGCCTGTCTGTGTGTCTGCCTGCCTGTCTGTCTGTCTGATGACCACCTTCCTCTGCCATCTGCTTCCACCACTGAGATGAGATGCCCTACTGCACCCTAGGACCTAAACAGCAGAAGCAGCCAGGCAGACTGAGACCTCTGAAGCCCTGGAGCTCTGAGCCAAAACAGACCTTTCTCTGTGAAGCTGATCTTCTCTGGTATTTTGTCACAGCCATGGAAAGCTGTCACACCTAACCATAATGGCACTGTGAAAACACGAGCAATAACATTATACGGCGCTATGAGCAACGCCACAGGGCTTACTCGAGTGTTGTTTCCAGAAGAGGAAATGTACTGTGATCCCACAGCAAGTTCAGTCATGATGTCCCATAAGTCTCCTCTGTCTGAGACGGTGTCTGGGTTACTTTCCTAGCCTCCCACCTGTGACACGCGCTGGGCGTCTGTCCTTTCTGCAGCGGCTTCTCGTGATCACATTGAGATGTCTGTGCTGGACAGGATCCCCATCCCTGAGCTGATGCTATGCGGGGTGTATCAGGATGTCATGTCCTTCTGACAGTCGGTCGTATCTTCCATCGGCATGATGTCGTCCGAGTTTCTCCCATTACAGCTGCTTTCCCCCATTTTATAATTAGTGTTTTATGGGAAGTGCTTTGGAGCAACAGCAGTATCCCATTCCTCTCCTCCTCCTCCTACCTTGTCCATTTCCTCCCCTGACTTCCTGCTTTCCCAGGGCTCACCATCTGACTCATTATTTTGAGTCTCACGTTGTCTCTCTGGCCAGCAGGAGCCCCTTTATACCTTCTTGACTTTGGACACCTACCCCCATTGTTGAGGAAGTTCATACAATCACATTAACTTTTCCTGGGAGACACAACATCTATTCACTCCTAATAGGCTGCTGACGACAGACCAAATAAATACCGTGGAGCTTAGCTTGCTGAACCAATGAGTTTAATTGGAGTTACTTAGAGTTGCGTGGAGGTGTGGGTGAGGAGTTACCTAAGCTTACCTGTGGCTTCTTCTCCCCCAGCATCTCTCAATCACTATGTATCCTGAGGGGAGCCTTGGGTGACTGGTCCATGCCCCTTGAATCTTTTCTCTCAGAACTCCTCAGAAGCCAGAGCCCATCCTTCCCTCTATGATAGAAGATTAATAGGTCCTATCTATTGAGGCTCTCTCGGGGCATCACAGCTAATGTGATTTCATGATGGCAATGGCCATGTTCCACCTAGAGGACAGTGCTCCTCAGTGCTGACCAAAGCGGGTGCTCCCCAGTGCTGACTTAGCAGGTGCTCCCCAGTGCTGACCTAAGCAGGTGCTCCCCAGTGCTG
>JADRCD010127329.1:0-15776 GCA_019843815.1 Montemys delectorum | reverse complement strand
GCTGACCTAAGCAGGTGCTCCCCAGTGCTGACCTAAGCAGGTGCTCCTGCCTTGTTTAGCTTTTCTCCATTCAGCTCAAGAACCAGACGTTTCTGAATCCTTCGCAGACCAGGTTCTGGCTGTTAGCTGTTGGCTGTGTCCTTGTGCCTTGTGAGCCCTGTCTGTGACAAGTGTTGGGGAATGTATGTGTGTGTGTGCCATGCGTGAGTCCCTTCCCATGTGACTGCAGACTGAGATGCTGAGTTCACACCCCTGCCTCCATTTGCAGTCAGCCATCCGCACTAGTGTCTCCCTTCCCTAGTGCTGAGGCCCTCTGGGCCCTGCCATCCTCGGGGCTGTGCACACGTGATCCTGCTATCCTCGATGCTGTGCATACGTGATCAACCCCCCTCCAGCTCCTTCCCTTCCCGTCGTTGATACCCAGAGTAGACTCTGACACTCTGCCCTCCACCACTTCTTGCTCCTGTTGAGCAGCCTCTAGCTAATCACAAACTCCCGGTTTTGAAACGTACTTCATATAGTTCTAAACCACGAGGCTGGTTTTGCTCAAGGAACCTTACCGGTAACATGGCCAGAGACAGGCTGGCTTGTAGTCCCCACAGGGCATTCCTCCCAATCCAGTCTTCATCTGGAAGGCACCTGTCAGGCCTTTAGTTATACCTCCATGCTTTTCATCCAGGGAAATGGAAGCCCAGCAGTGGACAGGGATTTCTAAGCCCATCTCCCTGCCTGCGGCCTAGCCGTCCGGTTGTCTCAGGAGTCCCACATGGCTTCCGCTATCCCAGTGGCTTTTTAAAGATAGGCTGCCCATGTCCTCCAGCTCTTCAGCTCACAGTCACATACTGGGCTTTCAGCCTTGCCTGTTTATAAACGCCTCTTTGTCTTACATTGTGTTATACAACATTTCAGAATTGGGACATTCCATGTGCAGTTCCAAATTCAAGGTCTTTTTTTGAAAAATCAGAACATCTGGCCACCCTAAACCCATACCTCCAGCTGGCATCCCCGTGGGTGCTCCCTGACCTGACGCACACTCTCGTAACCTGTGAGCTGAGAGTGGAGCTCTGTGGGTTGCTCGCATACTACTCAAGGAAGAGGGGCAGTCTATACAATGATCCCAAGTTAACAGGTCCTGATAGATGTCAATCATGGTGTTTCCAGGCACGAAACAGATAGGAAGCCTATTGCGTATCTGTTTGACCTGTATAAGCAGAAAAATTCTCAAACAAACGAAAGAAAGCCTACATTGGATCGTGGCAAAAGGCAGTCTCGGCCAGTGAATCAATTTCCAGACTTGAGCCAGTTTGCAGACCCAGAATCCCTTGAACAAAGAGGTGGCCAGGTTCCTCTGAGGGAGGATCTTGATAAGATACCTACAAGTTTTGCTGCTAGCCTTTCTCCAGTTCTTCCCTAGAGAGACCTACAGCCTTTTACAAGGGTAACTGTACACTCGGGCAAAGGAAATAATCAGACTTTCAGGGGTCTATTGGATACTGGTTCTGAATTGACACTGATCCCAGGAGATCCCAGGAAACATTGTGGCCCTCCAGTTAAAGTAGGGGCTTATGGAGGACAGGTGATTAATAGAGTTTTGACTGGACTCACAGTAGGTCCAGTAGGTCCAGTAGGTCCCCGAACACATCCTGTGGTCATTTTTCCAGTTCCAGAATGTATAATTGGGATAGATATACTCAGAAATTAGCAGAATTCTCACATTGGTCATACCACCAGCAGACCAAGAGATTGTTTTGGACTCATCTATACTCAGCCAGGCTTCCCTCAGTCTGCTGCCTCCCAGTGTGCAGTCCTCTGACGTCCACAACAGATCATTGGCCTGCCCCAACCCCACCTCACCTGGGAGGCCATGGCCATGGCCTGACACTCAGGAACTTTTCAGGGGACTTCTCTGCCTCTCGCCATTCCCTTTCCCCGTTTCCCAGATTTAAGCACAGCATCCCAGGAACCCCACTTATGTCCTGTTCTTGGTCTTTACCACCTTCCTGCCCTAGGCTGTGCTCTCCCTCCCTCTCCCTGTGCAGACGTCACTTCCTAGAGAAAGCCTCGCTGGGACCCAAGGGCCGTGCTTCCCACCATGGCGGCTGTATACTCCCCTGCCTGAGTACTCCGAGTTTCTCTGCCCACTTTTGTCTCTTATGATAAGCTGTGTGTTTACAGGCCAGGCTGAGTAAAGTGGTAGAGGGCCGATCAGTCAAGTGATGACTAATTGGACCAGCAAGCACTGAGCACTTCCAGAGTGCCAGGCATGATTCTAAGACCTTTATATGTAGCCAACCATTGACCCTCCTGTGGCTGCAAAGTAGGTGAGGTCCAGAGACGTTACATGGCGTGTGTAAGATGGCATACAGTGCTGGGGTAACATCTGAGCCTCTCATAGCCCTCTCCAGGTTAGAAGTGTGTCCCTGAGACTTGAGGTGGTTGAGTTGTGCAGACCTCTCAGCCACTCAGTCACCCCCCCCAGCCCTAACAGCTAAGCCCAGGGCACACAGCAGAGAAAGTGCCAGCCGTTAGCCTGGCATCCCATTGGAGTTTTTTCTTCCCTCCAGGCTCATGTGTAATTAGCACAGTAGGGTACCAGCCTTGATTTAGACAGTAGCAGGTGTGTTTGGTTTCCCAGTCACCAAAGGCAAGCTCCGCCTTCTAGCTTGAGGGTGTGTGGACCGAGGGCCCTGTTGACTGAGCTCTGCTTTGAGGAATCTGGCTGTCTGCTGCTCATGGTCAAGGGAAAGGCTGAAAGCCAAGTGCGTGGAAGCCTCCCATGGGGACTCTGTGCCGAATTCCTCACAGGCAGGTTTTCTTACCTGTCAGTGGTAGCCCTGCGTTTATAGAGGAGGAAACCAAGGCTGAGAGCAGTAAAAACGCACGGCAAGGAAGAGCGTTTAAGATTTAAATCACCGAAATCCGGATTCCAGAGTCCTAACCCCTACTTGACTAAGGACAAGACAAGGTGAGAATTAAATTTGATTCCAAAGCCCCACAATCCCCCCACCCCCCATCATATCGCAGGACTTCCCTGGCCCTGGTGATGTTATTTAGGAAAGAAAACCAGAGGCAGAACCAGCCTTACCTCCGGCTGACCTTACCTTATCCTGTCGGCAGGAGCTGACAGGGAAGGCAGGGACAGTGGACCAGGACGGGGAGGTGGAAGCAGGAAAAGGAATAAAGAGATGGCACAGAGCAAGAAGGCAGTGTCGTAGTAGAAGAGTGTCAAAGGGACACAGAGCCTCCCACTGGCTCCTGAGACCCAGGTGTACCTTCGGTTCACTGTGCTGTCACTGGGCAGCGCCTACCACCTGTCAGCCTGAGCTAGGGACAGTAGTACCTCACAAGGTCCTTTGTTTTCAGGAATCAGTTACAGAGGCAAGTCCCACCAAAAAACGTGCACAAGTATAAACACGAGTGTGTAAAATAATGGCTAATGAGCTTGCGTCACCATGGAGACATGATGGGCTGTAGCAGAGGAATGTACAGGTGTGCTGACTAGATTTATGTCAGCTTGTCACAAACTTTAGTCATCTGGGAGGAGGGAACCGAACCTTAACTTAGAAAATGCCTCTAGAAGGTCAGGCCATGGGCCAGCCTGTAGAGCATTTTCCTAGTGATTAATGGGATAGAGCCCAGCCCATTGTGTATGGTACCATCCCTGTGTTGGGGGTTCTGGGTTCTATAAGAAAGCAAGCTGAGTAAGCCATGTGGAGCAAGCCAGTAAGCAGTATTCTCTGTGGCCTCTGCATCAGCTCCTGCCTCCAGGTTCCTGCCCTGCTTGAGTTCCTGTCCTGACTTCTTTGGTGGAAGTGTAAGCCTTTTCTCCCTAGCGTGCCTTTTGGCTGTGACGTTTCGTCAGCATCATAGCAATAGAAACCCTAAGACAGAAGGGCCCTTCTAAGGCCTCTCAGAGGGGGCCGGAAAGACTCTTTGGTAAGAGCTGTGGTTGCTGACCCAGGAGGCATGCCACCAGCACCCCTATGTCTGCCTGAAGGCTTATACCCTACATCTGTCTAACTCCCCTGTTTCTTCTCCACAGGTTTGACATCTACAGGAAGGTGCCCAAGGACCTCACACAGCCGACATATACTGGTGCCATTAGTGAGTAACTGCCCTTCTCGCCGTTAACCCAGCCCTCTGCCTAGTCCTCAAATATCCATGCTTCTACTCTCTGCAGAACTCTGGAGCAAGAAGGAAAGGCAGATGGGAAAAGAGATGTTCGTTCCTAGCATCCCACATGCTTCACCTCTCTCCATGAGGTATCTCTATCCTTGCTCTATAACCTGCAAGGTAGAGCGGCCAGCCGTAACTATATAACCAGAGCGGCCAGCCGTAACTGTAACTATATAACCAGAGTGGCCAGCCGTAACTGTAACTATATAACCAGAGCGGCCAGCCGTAACTATATAACCAGAGCGGCCAGCCGTAACTAGAAGGATGCAGAAAATACCAGTGCAGGTTCAGGATCCCTGACCTCAGAATTCAAAGCTTTGTCTCCTGGATCCCGAATTCTGTGAGTCTTAGCATGCACTGTAAGCGGAAAGTCCACCCCTGGCCCTGTGTGATGAGCAGCTTTGAAGATGTGATAGTACCTCCAGGCTGTAGGGATAAGAGCGCTGGAAACATGAGTTGCTTGTTTAGACTTGGGCTCCATTCTCCTAAAATCTAATTAGAGGCCAGTGAGATGGCTCAACATTTGCTGTGTGTGCCTGATGGCCTGAGTTAGAGCCGCAGAACCCATGGTGGAAAGGCGCGCACATACACATACACAATCATCATCATCAAGCAATAGCAGTAAATTAAATACAAAAATTTAAAAAGTAGCCAGGTAGTGGTGGCCTATGACTTAAATCTCTTTAATCTACCATTTGGGAGGCAGACACAGGTGGATCTCTGAGTTCAAGGCCAGCCAAGTCTACAGAGATCCAGTTCCAGGACAGCCAGGGCTACATAGAAAAACCCTGTCCAAAAAAAAAATAAAAACCAAAAACCAACAACAACAAGCAAACAAATAGAAGTCCAAGCAAGCAGATCAGAGGCGTGGAAGAGAGGCTTGCTTTTACCTTCCTGCTTTTGAAATGATTTGAATTGTTAATAATTTTAGCCACTAAAAGAAATCACAAACTCATTCTGACTTAGTTCAATTAGAGGAACCAGAGTATCTCAGAAAAGTGGCCATTTGCAGCACCAGGCAGGGAAGATAGTCCAGCATCATGTCAGCAGGACAAAGGGACCCGAGGACTCAAACTGGAGCATAAGACCATGACTCTGGTGGGCTAGAACCCGAAATTAGGGGAAAGGTCTTTGACTGTCATAAATGAACTGGGGAGAGGAGACAAACTCACTCAAGAATTCTGGTGACCCTGTGAATACCCCTCCCTCTCTCTCCTCAAGTGTGGGGCAGTTGTAGCGACTCACTTTCCACAGAAAAGAGAATAGAAATGTGAGATGGTAGCTTTCCTGTAGGGAAGCTTGCAGATGGCAGCTCAGCCGTGGGAGGGAAGTTGGCATCACCTCAACTGGTCGAGTGGATGAACGAACGAACGCCTGATGTGACGTGCACCTTGCCGCTGAAGGACCTTCCCCACTAAGCTACAACCCAGGCAGATGTGACAGAGCAGCAGGGTCCCAGCCTGGGGGGTGAGGGTGGGGGCTCTTCTGTCAGACACCTGAGCAGTGCACTGCCAGAGGAGCAGGGCTGAGGGAAGCGGAGGGAAGAGGGAAGGGAGGGTTACAGAGGGCTCAGGAGGAGGAAACGCAGGGTCAGATCAGTGATCTGCTCCTGCATAGACACAGCCTTCCTGGGAAGCTGGTGAAACCTGTGGCAGAGTTAGGATCATGGCAACAAGGTATATCCTCCACACTGACAGGGTAACCGAGTGCCATGGCTATGTCAGATGGGAGCAGGGAATCCAGGAGAAGCTGGAGCGGGCACCGTCCTGCCTTTGCATCCATTGCTGTTCCACAACAGAAATCATCCCCCTGAACAAATAATACTGAGAACAAACCACAGACACCAGCAAGTAAGCGGGAAGGCTTTGGCTTCCCGCCCGCCTCAGGTGCTTGGGGAGGGCAGGTGGCTCACCCAAAATGTCACTGCTTACAGGAGGGGCGGTCAAGATTTGGTCTTGGATGCCCCCTGGATGCTTGGGGTGGGACAGAGAGCCTCACAATACTACTGTGAGGCAGCCCTACTGTGTGAATGGAGGCAGGCCATCAGTCAGCCTGGAGTCTACTCTCAGGTGGATTGGTAACCTTTGGGATCCCCACAACTCCAGCCCCCTCTAGCCCTTTCTCCAGTTGAATTTCTTAAAGCAGCAGGTACCTTCTCCTGTTGTGAGGAAAAGATGGCTCCTCCTGGGTATTTGCAGGCCTTCCCTGTCAGGAAGAGCTGGCTCCTGTTTAGCACCTATGTGTCCTTAGGCAAGTTCCCCCAACCCCGCCCCTGCCCCTTCTGTGTCACCACATAGCAGTTCACCCTCCCTTCAGATTTCTCCAGTCTTCTCTTACCCAATGTGTTAAACAATCAGGTATGCACCTTCTTAAAATCCTAGGAGGTACCTGGACACTGTCCTGTCCAGGGACTCTCTGTGCTATATACCCCTCTCCCTTGTCTCTGTTGCTGGACACACCTCTCCCACCTCCACCAACAGCTCTGCCTTCTGTCCTGTGGCACCAAGGGTGGCTGGCCTGATTCTAGCCTGTTGATACACAGATGTCCTTGTCATGTCTTCAAATCTCCTGTGCTGTTACTATGAGGTAGTTCTCCAGGGTTTAGGAACACTGAGCGAAGGGGACATACATTTTTAACTATGTAGAAAGTTCTGCCTGGCAGCCCTCAGGAACGTGGTGTGATGAGCTTTTCCTTACATGAGGGGAAGGACTGAGGCATGGGAAGCCAGCCCTTAGCTACCATTTAGTACACAAATATTTATTAAGCTGGACCTAGGGCCAGGCCCTGTGCCAAGCCGGGACAGTGCTGATGAATGGGCTTCGGTCTTCGTCCTTGAGGCTCAGGCAGCCGAGCCAGGCAGGCCAACTCAGGCCTGCGCCATCGCATTATGCTGTGGGATGGTTGCTATTAATAGCTGAAGGATACAGCAAAATTCTGGGGCTCGAACGTCAGCCTGTGGATTTTGTTTCCTGCCCTACATGGCTCTTTCGACCTCAGAGGGACTCCTTGACTTTCCCTCAGGGTCTAAGGGTCTCAAGCTTGGCTCCTTCAACTTGGCAGCACCTGGCTTACTTGGAGCAACTCTCCCGGGGTCACATTCCGACTTCCCAGGGCCTGAGTCAGTTTAAGTCTGGAGTCAGAGAGCCTCCAGGCCTTGCCCAAACATGGATTGAAAGCCTTCACGCAGCCTTTGAGATCTGAAGTTTGCTTGGAATACTTCCTCTCTGCTTTCATTGGTTTCTCACTCATTCAGTTATCTAATAAATATTTTTTCTATGTCTTCTCTGAGCCAGCACTGTTAGGCCCTGAGGCCACAGTGCTGCCAAGACCTCACCTCTGGTCCCCCAGTCTGAGACAGGAGTCAGGTGCACCCACCAAAAGTAAGTGTGGGGACTGGACTGTTGGACCCCACTGAGTTGTCCTGTCTACCTGCTGGATAACCCAGGCTTTGTGCCAAGCCTTGCAGAAGCACAGAGATCTCGGAGAATGGCCCCCCCCATCTCCTTCCCTCACCACAGTGTGGGTGGTTAGGACTCTGGGGTGTATCTGCAGGCATGGAGCAGGAAGAGCAGCTAGAAGACTGTCATTTATCCTCAAGTCAGCAGCAATGATCCTCAGAAAACCTCCTGTGCCATACACTCGCTGCCAGGTCCGCTGGGGCTGATGTGGTCAAAATGGGGTCCTGGGAGGCGCTGGACAGAAAGGCATGAGGTCCAGCTGCAGAATGCTTTGCCTATTGCAGTCTCTTCCCCAAGAGGCAGTAACCACCAATGCAGGCAGGAGAAGGGGAGTCAGGAGCTGGGTTAGTAGCTGAGCCACACAAGGGGCTTTATTTCACAGATGGAAAGGGTATTTGAGCTTAATCTCCATGCCGTGAACAGGACAGACCACGGCTACTGCCTGGGCCCAAACTGTTTACAGAGTGCTGAGTGCTTGAAGCATGGCTGAAAGGGAGTGTCTATCATGCTGTTATTAATTTAGAGCTAAAGGGGGCTTAAAGTATGTATATCTGCATGTACATATATGAATATGTATACTTTTTGTTCTGTTTTGGCTTTGAATGTGAGTCTTGGCTAGCCTGGAACTTGTTGTGTAGTCTAGGCTAGGCGTAAAATTCGGCCAGTCCTTCCTACCTCTGCTCTTGAATTCTGGGCTTACAGATGTGACCATTAGGCTGGCCAATAAATATTTGCATGTATTTTGTGTGTGTGTGTGTGTGTGTGTGTGTGTGTGTGTGTGTGTGTTTGTGTGTGTGTATATTTATACTATATTATGTAGTTATTAGTACATGATGTTTAATAGTTATGTGTGCTTATATGCCCAGTTGAAACTTTTTCTTGTTTATAATATGCATACATTCTCTATTTTCCCCCAGAGTAAAGCCTTTAAGCGCCATCTCTATACAGTCCAAGTGGGGCAGAGGTTATAAGTATTCCAGTCCCTGTCTCTGTGTGGCTGCAGACTCATCAGGCAGTTTGGGGGTAACCCATCTTTGCCTTGCAGCCCAGGTTCTCAGGAGTCTTTCTAGGGGCCTTGACTGTAGAGGGTAGGGGGCCTCCCAGCCCCTTGTCATTCAGCCTGCGTTTCTACACCAGAGCCACCACCAGGCTGGCACCATAGTGTCCTGATGGGGCAGTTTGTTCACGTACCATCATGGACATATAAATAGTGGGTGCTCAATAAATGCTCGTCCTTCCTTTCCTAAAGACAGATAGGAAATTAGATAGGTGGAAGACAGACAGATGGACGTGGATGGAGGTGCTTTCCTACTGTTACCTACAGACCTGTGTCATCACAGCAGTGCTGCTGTAAGTTCAAAAGAGCAGAAATAGAAATGGAAGTCCATTCCAGTCTGCAGCGCACCTCAGCTCAGCCTGGTGCTATGCTGGCCATCTCCGTGATGACTGCATGGTGACCAGGGCCTATGGCCCACTGCCACTGGCCAGCATCAGGACAGGACTGTGCGTGTCAGTAACCTGGGAAGAGAGTCCAAACTACCATATGGCTTCTGGTGAGGGAGTCTGCTCTCACCCTCTTGTAAAGCTGACAGCTCCCAAGGTGGACACTGGCTGTAGACAGAGGGTCAGACCTGGGCCAAGCTGTACCTCAGTCTTTGGTTCACTGATGTGAGAGAGAAGTCTAGATGGTCACATGGTATCTCCCAGATGTTCAGTGCAATTTTGGGATTCTTAGCATGCATGGCACTCAAGCGCAAAGCATCTTGTCCACTAGTACTCGGTCCTCTTCCAGAGCGACCTCTGCATCAAAGAGATCTTGAGGAGTCGAGCAGGGCCTATTGCCTGCGTGAGGAGGCCAGCCTGACCACAGAGTCACACTGACTCTGATTTCTGGGGCATCAACACACTGAGGCAGTGAATAAGAGGGGGCTTGGATGATCTCTGCAAAGGCATCCTCACCCTGTGTGTATGCTGGGGCCTCTAAGCAGCTTTCCTCAAGGGTATTAGGATGGGCAATGGGGACTGGCCTCCCTTGTGGAGCATCCTGCACCGCACCGCTAACGCTGTCTGTGTTTCCCACAGTCTCCATCTGCTGCTGCCTCTTCATCCTCTTCCTCTTCCTGTCAGAGCTCACTGGATTCATCACGACAGAAGTGTAAGTCATTTTTCTGTGGGGCAACTGGCTTGCTGGGGTCCAGATGAGAAGA
The DNA here is from genome assembly GCA_019843815.1 of Montemys delectorum. Classification (NCBI taxonomy): domain Eukaryota; kingdom Metazoa; phylum Chordata; class Mammalia; order Rodentia; family Muridae; genus Montemys; species Montemys delectorum. The sequence continues at coordinate 5,934 of JADRCD010127329.1, read as the reverse complement.
GGGGGCAATTTAGAAAGGGATGTAAGCCTTGCAACCGGCTTGCTTCTATTTCTAAGCATGTGACATCATAAAAGGGTTTTGAGCTTGCAGCAAAACTGAGCCTCACTCTGTGAAAGCCATTCCCATTCCTGTGGACCAGGGGTGCCCAGGTCCACGGACAGAGCAGAATCACACACTTGTCACCGCTGGCCCCAAGTTTGGCCCGTGAGTTTTCCATGAGACCTTTGATGCTGTAGCTGGAAGGTGCTCAGACAGCCCAGGTAGCTTCCTCGCAGAGGGCAAGGTGGCACTCCTGGAAGCCCCTCTCATTTCTCAGGCCCATGTTCAGGAGTCAGCATGGGTTTCCCAGCATCTGATACCACAGTCACCCATCCCTGATTCCAGAATTAGCTGTCATCCACAGCCTGGTAACCCTCCTGCGTTGGGCCCTGACCTCATGCTTCAAAGCCTCTTTGTAGCTGTGTTTACAGTTTGCGGAATTGTCATGGGGCTGGGCCCTGGCACCCCCTTCTCTCCTGCCCAGCCTTGGAATTTTCTCTTTCTACTCATGGAATGTCTTGGTTTCCTTTGCTTCCTTCTCAGCCATGAGACAATAGGAAGCTAAAAACAGGCGTCATGGCTGCAGCTGGATCTTGTTACCTTTGTCACCAAACAGCCCCTATTTTATGGGGAAAACTGAGGTCATGTGAGGTAACAGTACTTGCCCACAGGGACCAAGTGAAGTCCCTGGCTTCTGAGTTCTGAGAAGCTGGGTCCACCTCCTCTTAGCTCACATCTGGATGTGGCTGCGCACCTGCTGCTAGTGTGGGAGCATCTGCCCCCCTGTCACTCTGACAGTTTTAATCAGAGGAGGTTCATTGGCCTGTGGAGAGAGCACCAGATAGGACATTAGAAAATCCCGAATCGGGATACTACTTTGCTGTGTGACTCTGACAAGTTTCTGAACCTCCCTGCGTTAAAGAAGGGAGAGTAGATCGGGCTCTAACTTCACTCCCAGCTCTGGAAAAGCTTTGTCTGCTCTCCATGGTAACAGACCATGTAGGGATCATCAGAAGTCCCCCACAGTCCCCAACAGGCGACTGTGACCATGGGGAGCATCTGCTTTGTGACCTGGGGACCCAGGGATTACTCTGTCTAGAGTAATTAACTAGAGGTGGGAGCAGGGGAAGAGATGAGACATACCCTGAAACACACCAACTGTGTGCCAGACAGGCATTCGCTAGCCTCTGCAGGCCACTCTTCTCTGGGATGGAGGCCACTCTACAGACCGATGTGTTCTGAGTAGATGGCAGCAGCCTGCACCTGCGCCAGCAGCAAGGTGCAGGTGTGGGGGCAGATGGCTTTCAGGTACAGCAGCAGGTGCTAAGGCTCCGAGGGAGGCAGGGATGGCTTGGGGGTCTGGAGAACCAAAACTCTGGCCTGGCTATAGCAAAGTGAGCAAGCAGGGGCTCAGAGGCCAGGCTAGGTGGAGCCACAGCTCCGTAATTGCTTAGACAGCAGCGTTTGGGCTTGGCTCTGTGTTCCTAAAGCTGCTCTCTCACTTCAGTGCATCTGTGCCTGCTGGCTGTGGACACAAGCAGACCAGCCACACTGCCGTTATTCTAACTACAGTCATCCTTGGGAATTCATTTCCGGGACCCTCACATCTGAGGTCCCAATATTTCAGTACAATAGCATATTTGCATACATACACGTAAAATTTACATAAAGCTGCATACAATCCTCTTGTGTGCATTTTTCTTTTTTTCTGTAAAGATCTATCTGTTTTTATTTTATGCGTATGAGCGCTTATCTGCATGTATTTATGCGCACTGTGTGCATCCGTGGTGCCCTTGGAGGCTAGAAGAGGGCATCGAATCTCTTGAAGCTGGAGTTACAGAGGGTTGTGAGCCTCCATGGGATCCTGGGAAGTGAACCTGGCTTCTCTGCTAGAGCAGCCAGTGCTCTTAAACACCGAGCCGTTCATCTCTCCAGCTTCTTGCTTTGGTCTTGTTTTTGGTTTTGTGGTTTCGTTTTCTGAGACAGGGTCTTACAAGGCCTTACTACATAGCCCAGGCTGTCCTCCTGAGTACTGGAATACACATGGTTGGATGTCACCAGGCACAGTCCTCTTATCTACTTCAGACTGTCTTCATGTTACTTGAACATCTAATACAAGTCATTGCAAAACCACAGGGGAGTAGTGGGAGGGGCTCTGAGGACACAGTGTTGTGAGGCGGAACGAGATAGTGAGGCCCGGAGACAGAGGACGCACGATGGACCTGGTGCTTTCTGAAGACTGAACAAGATGGCCTGACTAAAGAGTACTTAGCCCAAGGTCTGTGGCCTTTGTCACCTGTCAGACCCTGTGTCTTGGTGCCTCTGTGTTTTCCCCATAACACTTGAAGCTGTAGTCAGCTCAGTCCCATGAAGGTGTGCCTTCAGGGCTTAGGCATGGCTACATACAAGTGACTCTTGATGTCAGAGCTTGGGCCTGCAAAGGCTGTGTAGCAGGCTGGGCCGCTCAAACAAGCCCAGACGGTGGACTTTGCCCACTGTTTACCTAGGGCAGGGCTTCAGTGTCAGTGTACAGTGTGTTCCCCATGGCACCCCTCCCTGCTCAGGGACTTCCTCTTCCTACCTCCTGGATGCTGTGGTCCCAGGAGGAAGGAAGAGGGCTGAAGAGACTCAAACCTGGCCCACTGGCTACTTGTTGCTGGTGGGAGCCTAGTGCCCCTCCCTTCTTGTGCTTCCTTCCCGTGGTGGTACTGACTTGTCAGGGGTCCAGGCCGGCCCAAGACTTAACACAGCAGCCTGGAAATGTTTGCTTTGCCCCATTGGGCCTCTTTCTTTATGGAGGCAGCCCTGCCTGGGGAAGTATATAGGTTGGGGGAAAACTGAAGGGGAGTTCATTCTCTCTTGGGGAGGCCACTGATCCTGTCTGATGGCTTTATGACCACAGAGGGTCAGGAGATCCCCTCTTCCAATGAGGATGTACATAACTCAGGGAAACGAGGTCATGGCACAGCCCTGGCCCATGGCTGCCAGTGACGTGAGGTGCTCCTTCCAGCCCTACAGAGTTAGAGGGAGGTGGGTTTGTTTGTGTGCTTGACTTCCAGCCTGAGCATTGGCCAGGCTGGCGACAATGGGGAAAGAAGGTGTCCCATAGGATATTCAGATTTATGTACTGGGATATCCCAGCCCTTGACTGCCAAGCCCTGAAGGCTTTGAGAGTTGCTCACCTGGTGGGGATTTATGACAGTAAAACAGTTGCTCAGATACTCCACTCTGTTGTAACATAACAGTATCCCTTTTGGTGCTCTCTAGGTATTATAAATGGTCACATGCTAGTCTCAGGTGCCCAGGTTAGCATCTTCCAATGACTGCCTCAAATTTTTTCAAAACTCCTTGAAGTTTCTGGGAGAAACTGGGGCGCCAGGAAGCTAAAAACCCGTTAGGTTCATAAAGGGGGAAGGGGAAGCCGAGTCTAAGCCCAGGACCTGTGGACACATTCAGCGTGGGCACCCTACCCTGTCATCCTACCTGACTCTCTGCACGGCATGTTTTAAAGCCTCAAGTCATGAAAGCCACAGCTTTTTAGTTAAAATTATTGATGGTTGGGAGTAGAAGCTTCAGCAGGCTACGCATATTCTTATACGAGCCTAATGATCTGAGCTGGGTCACTGGAACCTACTCCACTCCACAAGCTTGTCCCCTGACCTCCATGTGTGCACTCACACACACATACACATGCACAATCATGGTAATACATTAAAATTAAACTTCAAAATTATTGACTAGGAGACTCAAGATTCCCCTGTAGAATTAGGTGGCAAGCTGGAAGAGGCCACTTCAGGAAGTAGGAGCTTGTAGGTTACCTTGAGTTGGCTTCTAAAACATCCCTACACTGGGCCAAAATTGACGAGACTAGGAGTTTATCCAAGAGAAGAGTGGGGGGGGGGGCTCCATCCTGCCCAGCACCCCTGAATTGAGTCTCAGTTGTAGCGGGTGGGACTAAACTGTCACCAAGAGCATCCTCATTCTTAGCAATGGGAGGCTTGAAGGTTCCTGGGCACAGAGGGACAGATTCATTGTTCAGATCACCCCTGGAAGGTGGGTTTGGGGAAGGGTGAGTGTGAACCCCAGGCCCTGGTAAGGAGTCGGACAACTGTCAGGAGGAAGAGGGGCGGTTGGGCAGCTGGCTGTGGAGGTTATCCACCCAGTAGGCAGTACAGAAGTGGTGGTGTTTTCCCTACAGAAGTTGGGGTTTAAAAGCCAAGGTTCCTGAGGCTTACTGGTCAACCTACCCGCCTCCCCTCCCACTCCCACCCACCACTCACTGTGGCCTCCCTGCCACATGGAAGTTTCCATTTGACCAGATTGTTAAGCATGGAGGCCAGCAACCTTGGGCAGGAATCTGAACTATTCAAGTGCTCTTCAAAAAGCAAATAAAATTGTTTTCCATAGATGTCATCAGGCTCACGCCTCAGCCTAGAATCTCAAGGCCCTCGGCTACATTCCACCTACATCCCCCACCACCACTACCTCCCAAGCCTTTCATCCTCTCTCCCTACAAGGCCAGTTCTCACCCACCTCCTCCCCATGCACTGGCTGGTGCCCCCCCTACCTGAAGTGTACCCCAACTCCTCCATCAGCACACACTCTCCCACTTCCTGGGACTTCTGAGAACCTGTACCCACACTCTCCTGTGCACCCCCCCAAGTTTGTGTTCATTTCACAGAAGATGCTCAGGAGTCCTTATTCTGGTTGGGAGTTGTGACACTGTTGCTTCCTCGGGTGTGACAGAGGAGGTGACACAGGGAGATTTGCAGAACAGAAAGCCATTGGACCTAGGGACCTCTCTATCCCATAGCCCCTGAGGCCCTGGGGTGGCACATCTGAAGATGATCAGAAAAGACAGTGAAACTTGCATCATGAGTCTCCCTAGGGGATGCTCTGCTTTCCAGGGATCTCTGTCCCCTCGAGACAGTGTTAGCGCAGTAGGAAGGGCAAGACCTCGAGTCCCCAGTAACATCCTCCTCTGACTCCCCTAAGCTGTGTGACCTCAGCCAGTTATTTGTACTGCTCACTGAAGACACAGTAATCCTGCCCAGCACTGCTTGGCTAATGTTACAGGAACTGCCACATGCGAAAGCCTGGTACCTCCAGCTTCTAGTGGGGTAGAATACACTGGGTAGGGCTGTGCCGTGCCTCTTACATGCATAATGCCCCTGACCTTCACCATGGTCTGCTATGGATTAATGTCCCTGTTGCTTTATCTCACTAAATGTTGGCATTGGTGATAAAGATCGTGGCTAGAGACCGAGCATTCAGTCTGTAGTGAGACTATGCTCAAGACCCCTCTCGTTCTCATTGGCCACCTTAGCAGCCTCATTATTGATGTATACAGTCATTGGGGGTTGCTGGGACTATAGAGAGGGCAGCATCCTGATGTCACCCGCACACCTCCTCCATCTACTTCAGACCCTGCCCCCGAGATGACTTACGCTACCCCACAGTGCATGCTGTGCACATAGCTGTGGCATCAAATTGTGTAAGGAACAAAGGAAGAAGTCTGTGTGTGTCCAGTACAGACTCGGTGTCTGCTTCTGAGGGGATTGGTTTGTTTGTTTTGTTTTGTTTTGTTTTTTGAACTTCAACTGGTTGAACCTAATGGTAGAAACCCTATAAAAGTGGAGTATCAACTGTTCTAGGAAAGCCCCTTTTTGTTTCTGGGGAAACTGAGGCTGATGAGGACAAAGCCCATTGTCCAAGCTCAGTCGGCCAGGAGGCGCTGCAGCGAGGAGGCGCTGCAAATCTTAGCATCTTGGGCTCCCCTTAGCATTGTGTTTTCTCTGTCAAGCAGAGCCTGTGGTCAGCCCTGGAGAGAAAATGAGACATATGCTTATACACACCCATACACACACACACACACACACACACACACACACACAC
>JADRCD010127326.1:0-10199 GCA_019843815.1 Montemys delectorum | reverse complement strand
GTGTGTGTGTGTGTGTGTGTGTGTGTGTGTGTACTCGTATGTAGAGAGGCTGGTCCTGAGTAGCTTTTCCTGAGTAGGTTGTCAAGCTCTCAATCAGTTCTATTTTACTTGAGTTGTGTTAGGATTCAGGGTACAATAAACAAAAGCTTAAATTGGTTTTGAGACTCATATCAAAATTAGCAATAGTAGATCAAGAGCTAGTAGAACATATTAGAATTTATATAGCATTGGCTGCCTTGTGGTCCCTCGTAAAGGTGTTGCGAGCGACTATGATAGACATCCATTATTATTACTATTATTATTATTATTATTATTATTATTATTATTATTATTACTACACTATGTGACTCTACCCTTGGTTATGGCTGGGTGTGACAAACATAGGCCCTTACCAAGGGCTAACTGATAGGCTGCCAAGTTATCAGGGGAAACTAGGCTGGACCAATCATATTTCTTTCTTTCTTTCTTTCTTTTTTTTGTTTTTTGTTTTTTTTGTTTTTTTGTTTTTTTGAGATGGGGTTTCTCTGTGTAGCCCTGGCTGTCCTGGAACTCACTCTGAAGACCAGGCTGGCCTCAAACTCAGAAATCTACCTGTCTCTGCCTCCCAAGTGCTAGGATTAAAGGCGTGTGCCACTACTGTCCGGCTTTCAATCAAATTTCTTTACTTGTAACTTTAAAACTACAGTTAATGTCATTGCAGCCAAGAGATGAAGCTTGCTCCAAGAGACCAAATGAGATAAGTCTGGACAGAAGTTACTAGAAGGGAGTTGGGGCAGTGGGCAGAGAGCTTTTGTCAGAGAAAGAGGCCACAGTGAACTGGTCCCTTTCAGGTGCTGCTCTGGCCACTGATGTCCTATAGTCTCCACACAGTCCCTCAGGCAGGTCCCTCTCTTTGAGGCAGCTAGACAGGGACAGCTCTTCCCATACTCTCAAGTGTAGAGTGAGGTGCAGTCAGGTGGTGGAGGAATAGATGATGGAATGCGGGAACATCGATGTGGAAATCGCCACTAATTGTTCTGCAAGAAACCTTGTCATTCCTTTATTTTATAAATAATAGGACAGACCTTGTAAATTGCAATGGCGCACTTGGTTTCTCAGCTCAAGTGAACAAAAAAGATGCAAATTCTCAAGGTATTTGATTCTAATAGAATTCAAAGAACTTAAACTTCCATTCAAATAGAGAACCCCATTGTCTGTTCAGACAATTGGTATGCTCATTGGTTCTTCCAAGGACATTAAATAAAGCTCATCTCAGTGTTTCTTTGTTGGAGTCTGCATAGATTTCACCGTGGCTAACATTCTCCCTAATAAAGAGACATCCCCTCTTTTCCAATTTCTACCACCGCTATGATAATTCTACAGTACCTTTCACTTTAACAATCTTTCACCAAATAATACATATTGTGTATATTTAAGATACACAATGTGATGCTAAGGGGTACAGATAGATAATAAAATGCTTATTATAGCAAAGCAAATGTACTTAGCTGGACTCACATAGTTAGCTGTGTGTAAAGCAAGAACAAAGAAAACCTACTTATTAGGGGCCATCCTGAGGACAGTCCGATACTCTTTACTTTAAAACTCAAGTTGTGCATTAGACTTCTAGACTTATATATGAGTCCTATATATATGCCACTTGTGTCTCTTGATCTTTGATTTCCTGCGGCCCTGTATGCAGCAAGTGCTCATTAAGTGCTTACTGAATGCTTCTGCTATATCAAAGCTAGTAGCTCCCCAATAGGGCCAATGAGGTGGCTCAGTGGTGAACGGAATTGGTACCCAAACATGATAACCTGAATTCAGTCCACAGTGGAAGGAGAGGACCCATTTCCCAAAGTTGTTCTCTGACCTCCATACATGTACTGTGGCATGCACATGCCTACATTGAAACACACAGGTCACATACCCACAAACACACACACACACACACACACACACATACACACACACACACACACACACACATACACACACACACACACACACATACACACATACACACATACACATACACACATACACACACACACACACACACACACACACACACACACACACACACACATACACACACACACACACACACACACACACACACATACACACACACACACATACACACACACACACATACACACACACACACACACACACTCTAAAATAAAATGTAAATCTCCTCAAAAGTTTTATTTCTTTTAAAAATATTTTTGTCCTTCTACATATTTTTCTGTTTAATTATTATTATTACATATGTAACACATTTGAAAATATAAATACAACCTGAGAGTCCTTTTGGTGCTGCTTCTACATGCTGAGTACTCATTATTGAATAATCAGCTGGGGGTTGTGGTGGTTGGATTTAGATGTCCCCCTTGTCCTCGGGATTTGACTACTTGGTCCCCAGTTGGTAGCTGTTTGGGGAAGATTACAAGGTATGGTCTTTCCAGAGGAGGGATGTTGCTGGGGGGTGGGGGGGCTTGACGTTTCAAAAGCTGCATGTACTTCCAGTTAGCTCTCTCTGTTTCTTGTTTGTGGATTGGGATGTAAGCTGCTAGCTGCCACTCCAGCCTGTCTGCCTGCTGCCATGCTCCCTGCCACAATGACAATGGGCTCTGCCCCTCTGGAACTGTATGTCTGAATGAACTCTCTGCTACAAGTTGCTTTCCTTACGGTGCTTTATCACAGCAACAGAAAAGTAACAAACACATCCCCAGGGAAGATTAATTCTCAGCTGTTATTAATCTCATATAGTTCTTCACCTAGGGGTGAACCCTGTGAAATCTCCCCCACCCACACTGGCATGTTGACCTGCGCTGTCATTGCTAAGGTCTGTGTAGGAGGCCACATTGTTGAGATTTAACTATGGTGCCTTCCTTGTCCTGTATAGAAGACGCAATCTTGCAGCTGATATTTTGGTCTGAAATTGTAGAAACTCCTTTTGTAAGCAAAAGGAAACAATTTATCTTTTTTTTTAAAAAAAAAAAAAACAGTGTTTTTCTGTGGCAAATTTCAAATATACACATAATTAGAGAAAATAGCACTAGAGACTCCCATATACCCACAACACAGATTCTAGAATGATCACCTTAGGGCCTATCTTGGTTCACGCATTTCCTTTATTGTCTCTTCTCTCATGCTGATTTGAAACAAATTCAAGATAGCATACAGCTTCATTTAGGAATATTGTTTTGTACTGTGTATATTTTTAAAAAAGAGTTATTTTAAGGCTCAGAGTGTAAAGGTGCCTGCTCCCAACCTTGGTGACCCGAGTTCAATCCTTGACACACACATGGTAGAGAGAAGTTGTACCCCAAGAAGTTGTCCTCTGACCTCTACACATATACAGTGGCACACGCACATCTGTGTGTATACACTCACACACGTGCACATACACACACATGCTAAATAATTTAATTTAAAAGGTAATTATTTAAAAATATAACCCAAAAGTCATCATTACAAGAAAAAAATTTAATAATTACTTACTCTTGCCAAATAACAGTGTTTAATTCCCCCAATGTCCTATCAATGCCTTGGTATAATTCTTGTTTTTTGGATCAAGTTCAAATAAGCTGGAGAGCTCACAGTGATGGGTGGATGATCAATTCTGTTTTAACAGGTCACAACTTCTCCACGTCCCCTTTCCCTGCCTCTTGCTCTTTCTCCACAGTTTCTGTGTTGAGGAGGCCTGCTGTCCGGGAGTTACCTAGTCTGGATTCTGCTGACCACGTCTCTTCTATTACTTAAAATGTCCCTTTTTGCCTTGCATCTTCACTAAGCCAGTTTTTATATCTAGATTGAACCCTCAATCAGATTCAGGTTCAGCCTCCTGGCAGCTGGAGTCAGTGTTGCAGGCGTGCCCACATGTCAATACACCCTTGAATAGCAGAGGAGCAGAACAGATTTTCTTTTTTCTTTTTTTTTTTTTTTTTTTTTGTCTTCCTGTGGGTAATACCTATGGGTAGGGTGATGGTTCAAAGGACTGATCATGGTAATGACCTAATTTCACTGCTCCATAACTGAGGTAATTTTAACCTTTGATCAATTATTTGGTTGCCATAAAGAATAGTTTATATAGGCAAGGTAAGATAGATGAAAGCTTCCAAACTGTCAGTTTTCTAGTGTCCATTACATGTAGCCAATGAGCTTCTCTGTCTCAGTTCTTGGATTTAAACTCTTAATCTACTGAAGTTATGCTATTATTGTTGCTCTTCTGTTTTTGAAGATTGGGTCTCAGTACACAGCCTAAATAAACTTCAGCCATCCAAGGCTGAGATTCCAAGTCTAATGCCACCATGCCTGGTCCATGGTAGTGTTGATGACCACATTGTGTGATGTCTAGTCCAGGTATCTCCTGCAATTGGCTTCTGATCTCTGGGGCTTGGTTCCTGTAGTCTGAGGTTACTCATTTGCTGTCTGAAACAACAAAATTCTCTCTTTGTTCATCTCTTATCCCAGAACTGGAATTAGTATTCCCCGAGAAAGATCCACACCTTGCCTTTTTGGCCAGAATGAAATTCATCTGATTGTGATTGGGTGGATAAAGTATTCAAGTTTCTCCTTTCTATACAAGTTCTTAATTAATCCAGTTATTAACCAGTTCATCTTTCCATGCCTTTAGCACATACAATGTTTCAAGGCGTTGGGCCTGTTTCTGTACCATCGCTATCTAACCATGCACTAACATCACATAGTTACATTAAATTACAGGAGCTCTCAAATATGCCTTTCATCTTCCAAGTTTTCTAGAGTATTCTTGCTATGAAACTTGACTAAGGATCTCTGTCTCTTCCTTGGGGTCTTATGCCAGTCCAAGGTAGCACGTTGTTGATTTGTTAGAGGTGGTGAGAGAAAACAAGAGAGCCTTGCTTTTTCTTAAGACTGGAATTGGTCATCTGTGGCCCACAGCCATGTTTATTTGTAAACAAAACTTTATTGAATTGTGGTTGCACTCAAGTGTTTATATGTTGTCTACAGCTGCTTTCATGGCATAGTAGGGGAGTGGTTGTGGCAAGAGTACTTGAACAGGGCAAGGCCTAGAATATTACAATACTATCTCTGACTCTTCATAGAATAAAATTATTACTCACCTTACTGCAACACAGTCACCTCGAAACATCTTCTAGAGAGAAAGTCACACTCAACCAGTGGCATCCCCTGCTCTTTGTTTAAAACACAGGGAGAGGAGTAGTGCTAATGGAAATACTAAAATGTAGAACTTTTCTTTCCTTCTAGATCTTTCTGTTTGTTACATTTTTTCTTAAATTGGCCAGTCAGTGCCATTGAAGTAGAGAAAAAAAAATTAAAAATCCACTTATTAACATGATTTTTACCTTTCATCTTTGCATTGTACAAAACCTCATTTAAATGCAAATATTAGCACTTAACTTGTATACTGAATCACTGAAATCACACAATTCGTATTTTGTGCCGCTACTTAAAAGAGAACAACACAGGCAGACTGGGAAGGTGTCAAAGAAGGACAGTCCCCCAGCGATGGAATGGGCCCATCCTCCAGCATAGGGACTCGTCAGGGGCAGGTGCACACTTTCAGAAAAGACCCAGATCTACTGCATAGCTCAGGGCGTGTAACATGCTGTCTGCTCAATAGCCTCCAGCCATCCAACAAACATGTCCTTTCCAGGCCAGGGGCTGTAAAGTTACATGGAGCCACCATGCAAGGACATGTGGCCTTCGAAGGTCAGTACATCTCTATTCCTGGCACAGAATGCAGAACATGTCCAGGGCATCAGAATGAGTGGACAGAGCCAGGATGAGGGAAGCTGCTGGGAAGCTGTTCCTGGAGAGGTGGGGAGGCAGCAGACCTGGTGTAACGAAGCTTTCTAACATCTCTACACTCGCTCTGTTGTCCAGCTGGAGTTCATGCTAAACACCAGGTCAAAAGTCACAAAACTAAGAATTTCGAGATGGAGACCTGGGTCACTGATCATCTGTTGAAGCCCCAGGGCAGGGCTGGCACCAGTCATCATCCAGGGACACCAGTCCTGACCTCAGTCAAGGTCAGCAATTCTGAAATGGTCTGTCATTCCCACAGCTCTTAGGGAAATGAGGGGGGCACGGGTATTTGGGGGAGCTCTATACATGCATGCTACTCTATAATGACCCCTTAGAAGGGCTTCCATCTGTTTAAGTCTGGATTTTTTTTTTTTATCATCCTCTCCACACCTTTTTTTAAATCGCGGTAATATATACACAGTATAGACCTTGAGGTCTTTCCTGTCTTTCACTGTAGAGTTGAGTGCTTTTCAACACATCCATACTGTTGTCTAACCATGACCATCACCCATCTCCAAAATGTTTGGTAAAGCTGAAATTGTCCCTATGAACCAACCTCATCTTACTTCCCCCTTCCTTCGGTCCCTAGCAATTGTCTTTCTGCTTCCTGTTCCTGCAAAGCTGACTGCTCTAGGACCTTATTTAAGGGCAACTGGATGTACAGTGTGCACTCTTTTTACCATGAGCTTATTCCGCTTAGCAACATGTGCTCCAGGGGTCACCTGTGTTCTAACACGGGTCATAGTCTCCATCATTTTAAAGGCTCACTAAAAATTGCATGTTCCTATTCCATCTTGTGTATCAGCTCCTATGTGGATGGACATGAGCTTTGCTTCCATGTCTGGGCCATTGTGAATCACACTGCTGTGAACACAGGAGAACAGTTTACGGTCTTCTTAAACCTAGTTCCTGCCAAGTTCAACTTGATGGAGCTCTATAGCAACTCTGTAGCAACTCTGAGAGCAGAGCCTCAGGGACCAGGCCCAGGTGGCCTTTAGGACTCAGGAGGTTTGAGGTCTGCCTGGGCTGCCGGCAGCAGGGGAACCTTCTCTCCTCTCCACTTCAGGAAGAGAAGCCACTGCAGCATTATTTTTCTTTGTTTCTGGGAAACAACTTTGCTTTGTTTTCTCCCTTTTGAGTCTTTGTTTCACCTATGCAAATGCGATTTATCTTGCAGTGCTGGAGAAGGGCCCTAAACAACATAATTACTGCACCAATCATCTACTTGGCTCCTGGAAATCAGCTGTTTAGTGAGGTCGACTCCTGTTGCTTCAGCTCTATACAGACCCCAAATAATGAGCAAACTTCCTTTCTTAACATGCTAATTAGTCTCTGAAACCAGTGTTGCTTTAAAGGGGTGATTTAATTGGTTATTAAATTTGCAATTGAAAGATTAGATTATGAAATAAACAAACATATCCATCTAATAGGTCTTTGGAAAAAGTTCTAAGTATTCCACTCAGGTTTTCCTGCTAAGTGCAAATGCATTCAGATATGTGTTTAATTCTCTGCCATTTTGCTGAGTTTTGTAGCTCTCAACCTGGAGTCTTTCCTGGGCTGATTCCAAAGAAAATAATCTCAGGAGGCTGAGTAAGCTTGGGATACAGTGCATGCTGGCCCCTAAATAACCTTTTGCTTAAAGACTGTACCTGGATAAATGAAATTCAAGAAATGTTGAGAAACCATTTTGAAATGAATAATACCGAAACAATTCCAAGGGGTATAATTTTGGATGCATTAAAGGTGATGGTGAGAGAATACATTTGCCTCACTGTATATTCAAAGGAAATCAAAGATCAAAACAGGTGCAGGTTGCAGAAGGAAATTAAGGAACGAGCAGTACATCATAGCTCTTCCCAAATCCCAAATGATGCTTTCAGAAAATTATTTCGCGGCAAAGTAATGCATTTTTAAATAGAAACGAATGTAACCCCCTCCTCCAGTTTAAGTGAGCTTCCTGGGAATGGGAAATAAAGATGAGCAGGTCTTCAACATTATACTTTAAATAGGTACAAGAAAGCAACAATCATCTCCCTTAAAGCAAGAACCCATTTGGGAGAGTGGTCATGTCATCAGGGTGCCAGGGGGTCTTTGAACACAGGTGCCCAGGGCTAGGAGACAGACAGGAATAGGCATCATCTGCATCATCTGCATCATCTGCATCATCTGCATCTGCATCCCAATTCCTGCTTTGCATCACCAGATGGAGCCACCCAGCCAGAGCACAAGGATCAGGATGTTGACAGAGTGACCATCCTCATATTCCAATGATATCCTGAAGAAGATAATTGGCACCTTATGTGGACATTTTATATGTATATGTTCTTCTTCTGCCCCATTTCCCCCCTTTGTGTGTGTGTGTGTGTGTGTGTGTGTGTGTGTGTGTGTGTGTGGTATGTAGTATGTGTATGCCTATATGTATATGCATACATGCATATTTGCATGTGTGTACTCATGCGTGTAGAGGCCTAAGGCTGATCTCAAGGCTTGTCTCTCATATCTATTGAGCTAGCTAGTCTCTCAGTAAAACTTAGAGCTCACAGCTATGCTAGCAAATTTGTTATGGGAAATTCTGCCTCTGTCCTTGTCTGCCTTTTGAGGTTGGAATTACAGACAAGGGCACCATGCCAGGCATTTAGGTGTGTCGTGGGAATCTGAACTCTGGTTTTCACTCTTGCATGGTAAACTCTTTAAACCACTCAGCCGTACATTCTTTAATAGCCAGTGGTTTATCCAGTGGCCACTGCCAGCTCTACACTGCATATACTCTAAGCCCATCATTTCCTAGGCTCTAAAGTTTGCTAACGAAGGCAGGGGCTAGAGTTATGCTATGAGTGTATGCTAAGCATGTGGGGAGCCCCAAGTCCCATCCCCAACACTGAAATTTCATACAGTCTGGTACAATAGCAAACACAGAGCAATAAAATAAAGCTTGATAATGGATTTTCATCAAGATTTTATTCTAGAAGCAATAAAATAATCTGCCTTTTTTTTTTTTTTTTTTTTTTTTTGGTGTGTGGATGTGTTCTTTTTATTTTCTTCTAGAGAAATTCTGTGCCAGCCATTATTTATTGTCTATTCATTAGGTGACTCAGCAATAAACATTAAATAACAATGATGCTTTTGTGAAATGGGACAGAGAGACCAGGTGGACAGAATAACAGCCCCTGTTTGAGTTTAGAAGTTGTCTCCTCATACTGCTAGTTTCTAGATCTGACAGAGATAGTACAGTTACACTTCAAAAAAGAACCCACGTCTTTCATACACATTGAAACATTTTCTGACAAATGTGTAATGCTTTGCATCTATTGAAAGGGTCACCTAGATCACAGGCAGGTGACACATTGTTCATGAGGTCACACCATGGAAGCCAGTCATGGACACTCAGGGTTTGTTATGCTTGTCTCCTTTTGGTGCATGTTTAAGAGTTTCTGTAACTTTTTTTTTTTTTTTAAGTATTTCTTCTGGGCTGGAGGGTGAGCTCAGCCAGCTGTAAAAGTGCTTGGTGTGTGAACACGACAACTTGAGTGCGGTCCTCAGACCAGATACTGGTGGCATGCACTTGTAATCCTCACATCCAGAGGAGGAAACGGGGGATCCTACCCTGACCACGCAGCAGAAGGTGAATGAAATACAGTTCAAAACTCAGTAGTTGGCACCTGAGGAGCGACCCTGGGAATGTATATGTGCACCTATAGGCACATGAACATAAACACACACATATACATTCTCTCTTTCACACATATACACTAACACACACACTCAAACTTGTCTTTTACTTGTATTTACTATTTACTTACTCACTGTGGGTGGGAGGGTGAGTGTAGGTACATGCAAGCCATGACAAGTGGCTCCAAATCAGGCAATGTGTGGGAGTCAGTTCTCTCCTTCTATCACTCAGGACCTAGGGGTCAAACTCAGTTGTCAGCTTTGGCAGCAAGTCCTTTATCTGCCAAACCAACTTTCTAGCTCCAGGTGTCCCCTTAAGAGCCTTTTCTTTTAAAATATACATTAATTTGTCTTTTGTATGTATGAGCATTTTGTCTACATACATTGTAAGGGTTTGTAGTTTGCTGAAGAATCTTATCCCAGACTTAAATAGCAGGTAATAGCAAAGAGCGAGTGTCTATTCCTCAGAGATCTAGAATGCAGGGGTCCACCATACATCAGGATGGAAGACAAAGGTGTGGACTTTGCAGGGTCAATTTAAAGCCTGTTAGGGTAGGGCTGGGGGACTACTTTCACTTGATTAGTTGGCTCTATCTCCAGAGGTATAGATGCCTTTGGGATTGGTCGAGGTTCTGGGGGAGTCTAGGGTCTTTTTGGAACTGGGGCTGATTAACTATTCTTGGCTCAGGCTAGGTGGTGGGGCAGCTCCTAGCAACTCCTGATTGGCTGAC
>JADRCD010127320.1:0-13547 GCA_019843815.1 Montemys delectorum | reverse complement strand
CACACACACACACACACACACACACACAAAACACACAGACATACGCACAGACACACACACAGAGAACAAACTCTGTCAAAGTCTGGAAAAGTTTGCTTGAATGGAACCATTTTCTTAGAAAAATAAAAATTCTGAATCAAAGTGTGGTAGTGTAAACAGAGGGGTAAGGATGGGAAGGAAATGTGGGTGCGGGAGGAGACAGAGACCGACCCCAACCCTCCCTCTTCTTCTTACACAGCCAGAGCCCCACATACTCTGCACCCTCACACCAAAGGTTTATTTCACAGAAAAAAAAATAGCGAGTGAATCAAGCAACTTCCTTATCATTAGGTTTAAGAGAAAACCAGTCAATGGAGGAGAGGCGGTCAGTGAGAGGGAGAGTGTGTGTGCATCAGGGAGGTCTGGGGGAGCCGTCAGATGAACGGACAGAGCGTCTTCTGCTCACAGAGTACACTTGGCTGTTGCTCAGGTGTTCTGAGGAATATAGTCATCTGGAATTGGCTAAGCGTGTCCGTGGTAGGCAGAATCATATCCCTTCTCCACTCGGCAGGTGCACTGATCCTTGGGACTTTCCCAGCAAAGGACAGCTACAGAAGTGATTACAGTAAATACTGTGAAGTGGGGAGACAACCCTACATTGTATGGATAGGCCTCAGATAACCACATAGGTCCTTACAAGTGGAAAGAGGAGGCAGAGGCGGGTGAGCTACACTGAGCCAGACATTGGTGGCCGTGAGGTCAAGGGATGCAGGAAGCTTCCAATGCTGAAAGACTAGGAAAAGGGTGTGCCTAAGTGCCTCGAGGCAGCACCAGGAAGCTAGCACAAGCTGTACCCTCAGAACCCTACCAAGGACCTTAGATCAGAGAGGAGCCACAGATGCAGAATAAAGGGTTTCAGCTGAGGGCTCTGGTCTTGCATAACCAGTGCATACGTGCCTCCTGTAGGGAACACTTCACCTAGTCGCCAAGTCAGAAAACAGAGATGGAAGAACACATGGAACCCAGTAAGAGGGCGGCACAGATGCCCCTCTGCCCTATTCAAGCTGCCTGCCAGTGCACAGAGAATCAGGCAACATGCTAGTTTACGAGGACTAATGAAATGAGTCCTGACAAGGTCACTTAATGCCCTTGAGAGGGCCCCTCCACCTTCCATTTCAGAGAGTCAAATGCACTCGAGCTAAGTATTATTTTTATCATAAGATATCTGAACATTAAAAACAATGTTACTGATTATGGTTAATATACCTATGAATTCTCACAAGGTCACACTACCCATATAGATTATTTACAAGCATATTAAGAATGTTTACAAACACTAAACAATAAATTGATGTTATATCTTAGAAACATTTCTTTATTTCAATTTTGAAGATCTTCTGATTTTAGAATAAAACTTTTATTTCAGTGTAGAAGTGGAAACTTCTAATTTCTTTGGAAAGTTATGTCAAATGATGTTTTGCTGGAACACACAGGTGAAAGGATGTCTTGCTAAAGCAGACATGTGAGAGAATGTTTTCCTGAAGCAGACACAAGTGAGAGGATGCTTGCTGGAGCAGACACATGAAAGGAGCCGGGATGAAGGAGTGTAAATATGATGTCACGGACAGTGGGAGGTGAGCACTGAGCACTGCGTTGGTTGGTTTGCTCCCTCTCCCTATTCTTCCCTAATGACAAGCATGTATTAGTTTGCCTTACATAGCTTTGTTAAGCTAAACTTGTGGTGACACAGCCATTGAGAGAAACTCATCTGAGAACTGCTTGAGATGTGCCTGCCTCACCTTCCCCCTTCAGCAGCCTCACCTCAGGCGGGTTAGAAAGCCTGAGTTCCTTCAGGATTGAACTACAGCTGTTGCTTCCTGCCTGGTATTTGCCTACTGAATGATTGGTCTGTAGCTGCCGGTTTGTGTGTGGTGTCTGTTTGCCTAGAGGACTGGTCTGCAGCTGCTGAGTCGTATCTGATGTTTGCTAGGGGACTGAACTGCTGCCAAAGAAGATTGAGCTCGCCCCCAAAGAACTATTGCTGAACAGGTCCACTTCCCCCATACATCAATACCTTTTTTCTTTCACTATCTGCTGGGTGGTGGGCTAGAGGAGAAGTTGAACCCTTATTAAAAGTAGGTTGCAAAAAATTTATGCCTATACACTCTCAAAACAGTTTCATAGGCCAAGGGCCTTTACTCATAGATCATGATTGGGGTGTGTGGGGGGAGAAGCCCCCTCTTACATACTTATCTATTTTTGAGCCAAAGTCCTGTGCACCTAGGCTAGCACCAAACTCCCTCTGTAGTCAAGGATAACCTCAAGCTCCTGATCTTTCTGCTTCTACCACTTCAGTGTTAGAATGACAGGCATGTGCCTCCTGGTTTATGCAGTGCTGGGGATCAAACCCAAGGCTCTGTGCATGCGAGGTAAATACTCTACAAAGTGAACCATATCCCTAGCCTGGAGGAAAGGCCTCAATGGGCAAAATATCATCATGACATCTGCCACTGGCTGAGCTCAACTATGGGAGCATTTCTTTCCTAATACACACACACCAGAGAGAAGAGTTGAGGTTATGACAGGAACTCTGGAACACAAGTTCTAGGGGTGAATTCTGGCTGATTCAGTTATCTTGTGGCTACAATTCTAGGAGGGGAAACATTCTCATTCGTGGGTGTTAGCATTGTGCCAGTATCAAAGAACAGATATGGGGCCAGCACTTCACACCTTGCTGTACCCTTAGAGCTGTGTGACTGTGGCCAGGTCATTTCAACATGCTGAGTATGCTCCAAATTCCTCCTCTGTAAGAGGCAGCAATGCCCACCTCAGAAGACTAAGATGTTTATAAGCACCCACAACAGACACCTGAGTGCATCACACAGTTCCTATACACGCTCCACAACTTAAGCAAGTGTTTGTTTAGAATGCGCTGTGTGGAGCTGTGTTGTGTGATCCTCACCACAAAGAGGGACAGGAGGGTCGAACTCCTACCCTAAGCCACTCGTATTCTAAAGGAAGGCGTATGCTGGCGTAACAATGTACACAGGAATGGAGAATTGAGAAGAAACTGGTCAATTCTGAAAATAAAAACTGTTTTACTCAATGAGAGCAAAAGTGTTCAAAATAATGACTGTTTCTCCAAATATTGAAAAAATAAAATTAATGACCACATTCATGAAGGGTTGGTTTTTGTGTTATGCAATCCTCTGTGGTTATTTGACACAAAGATGTTTGTAAGAGAGAAGGCGGCAAACAACACTGGGAGGGTGCCCTGCCAAGCACTTCTAAGATTTTCTCACGTAACTCAAAGGTCTGCAGACTATGAGGTGTGTATAATCACTGTATGAGTTCTCTGAATCTCAGATACGTTATAGTATAGGGGAATGCAAATCCAGGAAAAACTCTCAGGCTTAAAGCCAATTTGGTTCTCGCTGAAGCAGAGGTTTTCAAGGTTTTTGTTTGTTTGTTTCATTTTTTTTTTTTTAACAAACACAGCTTTAACAAAATTGTGCACAGTTAAATGCATTGTTTTATTAGTGGAAGCATAAGTTATGGTTATCATGTTTTAAACCAATTACCATGATAACTGTAAACATTTATTTATTATAAAGCCGATCAATTGAGAACAATGTGGCTTTTGTGCTGAACATGGAAATCTGACCCTGTAGCCAGAGTCAAGCCATTTATAGCTGTTCTGGTCCCACTGTTCAAGACAACTCTGCATTGTACAAATGCACATTAAACAGATTTTTAAATAAGTCCTCTTGTAATCCAGTTCATTCGTCAAATAGGCAACTGGGATCCTCAGAATCAGAATTAAAGTCTATCTGATTGTTTTATTATGAATACTTATCCAACATTTCTCTGTGTCAGGCAGGGATGCTGGGTGTCAGGGACCCTAGGGTACATATGACCATGGTTCTTAGCCTCAGGGTGAGTGGAAGTCCCGGGAAATTGAACACTGACAGGTTGATTTTTCCTCCAGCAGTGTACAGTGTCTAGCTAACCTCTATGGAAAGGTCTGTCTCAGCTTAGTGTCTTCTCATATGTTATGGGCTATGGGCATCTGGTACAGAGTGGCTGGCATCCTTGGGAAACCATAACTGTGACTCTACCTTCTTGCCTTTACTCACATGCAGTGGATCTTGGCTATGGTTGATAACCCTGAGCACTGATGTATTTACTTTAGTGCTTGAGAACTGGTAAGTCCAAGGTCAGGATTGTAGACATTCTGACAATTCAGACTTCTGTACACTTTCGCATTAGAAATGCAGTTTGTAGCACACTGAAGGAAATGTAGTATCCACCCGATAGCAGTACTACAGTAAGAAAGACTGAGTGGAATAAATGCTGTCTCATTTCTTAAATTTAGTGCATCAGACAAGAGATCCTAATTACAGACTTTATTTTCTTTTATAATCATTTTTAAGATGAAAATTAGACTTAACTATATCTTTAGGAGTTGGAAAATGATTTGCTTTCAAAGTTGGGAATCTTCACAGTGGCAAACAATTCCAAGAGTGAACTCTACAACCTGGCTGTACTGAGCTTTGGAAGCAAGACGGCCTATCATCTGGGACGAGGACAAATGTGTGCGTAGTCTTGGGGTTGATTTATGAAAGTAGAGATCTCACCCTTAGTCTCCGACACCCACCAGTGGTCCTGTGATAACTTTCCAAGGGACAGCCCTGGGCACTGCAGGAATGGCCAGTAGGAACAAGAGTATCCTTGCCAGGGAATCACCTCTTCCTCTGGGATAAGAGCTATGCTTAAGGTGGTGTGATGGCTTGAACATGCTTGGCCCATGGAAAATGGCACTATTAGGAATGAGTGGCCTTGTTAGGGAAAGTGTGTCACCCTGTAGGTAGGCTTTGTGGTCTCCTAGTGCTCAAGCTCTGCCCAATGCAGAAGAGAGCCCCCTGCTGGCTGCCTGCAGAACACAATCACCTCCTTGCTGTCTTCAGATCAGAATGTAGAACTCTCAGCTCCTCTTGCACCATGTCTGCCTGCACACTGCCATGCTTCCCACCAGGATGATAATGGACCGAACCTCTGAACCGTAAGCCAGCTACAATGAAATGTTTTCCTTTATAAAAGTTGCCTTGGTCATGGTGCCTCTTTACAGCAATGAAACCCTAAGACAGGTGGTAACAAAATGGCTGGGGGTTGACATCACGTCTACTGCTGCTGAGGTTCATCTGTGCAAGGGCACTTGTGAGACTTCCTGCTTGTGTGAGATTTCCCTAGCAGGTAGCTGACTGGAAGACTAGCCCTTGGTCTGTCCAGAGTCTTCTCGGAACAACACCTCACTTCCTTCCTAGTCACTCTTCCTCAGCCCCGCCCTTCACACTCTGTCAGAGCTCTGCCCACTTGCTTCCACCCTGCCTTCTTCAGAGTTGTCCCACGCCCTCACACAGCTCCTCATCCTATCTCAGTGTCTGCCCCAGGGAGAACCAGAGCTGACGCAATGTCAGGGGAATGAGAGGATATTTTTTTTTTAAATGCAAGGTTCATATGAAATGATAATTGGGGCCCAGTAACATTTACATTTCCCCCATTCTGTCTTTCAACCCCAGATTCTTTTATTAACTATCCCACAATACTAAACAGGGAAAACTTTTAAGAACATTCTAACTGTGAGGGAAAAAAGATTCTTTAGGGAATTCTGGCAAAAGCAATGAAGGTTGAATCCAGCATAAAAAGGATATTGAAAGTCATTAGAAGGAGAGAGCTGCCCAGCCACCATGTGTCCTGGTAAATGTGGAAGCATGCTTACCTGGGCACACATGTGTGGACACCATGTTGGGATTCTGTGCTATATAAACTTTGAGGTAAGGTCTCTCACTGAATCTGGTTCTCAGTGTTTTAGCTAGGTTAGCTGCCCAGCTAGCTCTGGGGCTGTGTCTGTCTACCCTGCAGAAATGGGGTTATACATATTTGGCCAGTCTCAGTTGTCATGTAGCCATACGGAGCTGCATTTACATGTGTGTGGCCAGTCTCAGTAGTCATGTAGGCATGCAGGACTGGGTTACATGTGTGCCGCCAGTCTCAGCTGTCATATAGAATCTGGGGCTCTGCGCTCAGGTTCTGACATTTGTGCACCAAGCACTTACCTGTGAATTTACCTTCCTACTTCCTTAATTATTTTTTAAATGTGGAAAAGAAACTCTGAAGATAAGCTGGGGGTGGTGGAGCATGCTTCTGGGAAGTGGATGCAGGAAGAGAGTCAAGGGATCAAGCTCATCTTCAGTTCCAGAGCTAGCCTCAAGCCAGCTTGGGCTATATGACACTGTCTTCAAAAAAATAAAACAAGCAAGTGAATGAATGAGTGAATGATATAAAAGAAAGAAAGAAACTCTGGGTAAGGACCTTGATTTTTGTTTGTTTATTTAATTTGGTTCCAAAGAAAGTTGCATGTAATTTTCTGAGGACAAGAATCCGTCATAGTTAAGAAAGGAAGCAATTAGAGTAGAAAAATATCTCAGAAGCCCTTTCCAGGTCAGTATGAATAGCAGCAACATTCCAGAGAGAGGGCAAATCCATCACAGGGCAGGAGAGACTCTGAGGCAGGAAATAATGCTGCCGAGGGAGGACTTTTGCAGCTGAATGGAAAGTCAGGCCAAGGAAACGGAAGGCAGATGGAGAGATGGCAGGAGAGGGTTGCTCTCTCTTTGAAGTTCATTTTCAAAGGCCAGAACCCAAATCTGAAATTGATGCCTACCAGATGTAAAGTGAACGTGTCAACATTAAAACCAAGCAAACTAAGGAAAACAGAACAGATCATGAGAGAGAGCACCCTGAACTGCTCACACTTTACACAGTGGCCCTTAGGCTGCTAACCCAAGGAAACTGTAGAGGAGAACACCCCCAATTTGTGTCCGATTATGCAGAACTGAGTGAAAAACTTTCATATGGTGCCCAGGGCAAAAGGATGGCAGACGGAGGGCTGCTCAAGTCAGAAGCTCTTTCCAGAAGAGAAGCCTGGTATTGTCAGCCCGACCCCTCCCCCCAACTCCATGTTTCAGTTACAGTGTTGCAGGTAACTAATTTCCTGCTCTTCTTCTGCCTTCAGGAGCTGGTCTCCAAGGACTGCGCTTCAGGAAAGCCCTGTCAAAACCTCTGGTTGCTTTTCATTACTGAATTCTTTCTGTAAGTTGTGTCATCCATGTTAAGATAGCAAATTCACATCCAGTTGGTTTCCGAAGGAAGAAACTGCCTCAAATTATCCTTTGATTTTCTTCAATATACAAACAATCAGAAAGTGTGTGTGTGTGTGTGTGTGTGTGTGTGTGTGTGTGTGTGTGTGTGTATGTGTGTGTGTTTGTAGGGTGGGATTGATTTGAGAGTTGAGCTGTTTGCTTTAGGTGTAGCTTCTCTGGAGGAAAACATGGAGCTGCTCATGTGAACTCCACAGAGTGAGCACTTCCTGCGGCTCCACTTCCTAGGACAGCTCCAGTCACCCCTACACAGGCATCTCTCTCCTCTTAGTGTTAATGGGAGCCACTCTGCTGTATCAAAGGGAGAATAGGCTCCTTTGTCTTTTTAATTGGTCCTATAAAACAATAAATGAACATACTATGCAAGTTCTATCTAGAAATAAATTTTGGCTTTCCATACTATGTTGCTTTAAAAAACATTTTTTTTTTTTTTAAAAAAAAGAAGATAATATGTAGTTTCCTGGTTGGACACTGGCTAGGAACTAGACCCATAAAAAAGTACATCAAGATGAAAGGGATAATAGGTAATTTTGTTCTTTAGTAAGAAGCTGTTGCAGAGATTGTCTGCAGAACTTGGGGAGAATACAAAACAGAGAGAGCCTGTTAAGATGAAGCAATTGCAACGGCAGTTTAATGGAGGACAGGAAAGCAATTAACAGTGTAAAGTCACTGGTGCGAAGGATAGGCCTCGAGATTAGAATCTTATTAAAACAAAGGCTGCTACAACTTGATTATAATGAGTTAAGTTGAAAGATTTC
Organism: Montemys delectorum; assembly: GCA_019843815.1. Classification (NCBI taxonomy): domain Eukaryota; kingdom Metazoa; phylum Chordata; class Mammalia; order Rodentia; family Muridae; genus Montemys; species Montemys delectorum. Next base: position 5,590 of record JADRCD010127320.1, on the reverse strand, counting down.
CAAAACAATCTCTGCGTGCAGATGTGGGAAAGAAAACATCATTTACTCTATGATCACACTTCGGCCACAAAAGTGTGGGTAGCACTAACTGCTTTTTTTTTTTTTTTTTAAAAAAAAAAAAACCGAGGGAGCTTTGGACCAAAGTGGGCAGGAGTTGACTGCAGTCCAGGCCTGGGGAGGGTTGAAGATAATCTGGGAAACCTTCCACCATTACTACCTAGTGGGTTTTACTCCCCGAGCCCCACTGTCTGACATTGCTAACCTCTTTGTTTTTTTTTAACAACAACTCCACTAAGAACCTTTCAAAGGCCAGTATAAAAATGTGCTATGGCTGTGATAAACTGAACTGTAACCAGGCTCTGGACCAGTATCTCATGGTGACCAGTGAGGAATAAGGCTGATGAGCAGTGGGTTCAAAAGACCAAACAACGACAAACTAGACCCCCAACCCCAACAAATTAAACAAACAAGGAACATAGCCTGAAACTCCTCCATGAGCTAACAGGCATTATTCTGATTTGTTGGCTCCCTTAAACTGGCACCTGCATCCTTTAAAAATAGGCTGTTAAAGCCCAGGTTAACTAAAATTTCAGTCAAGCACACACTATATTTTTTAATAGAAATAGACTTGAATAAGACTCAATTTTCCTTCAATTTTTTAAAGAATAATTTCTTTCTTTCTTTTTTTTGTTTTTTGGGACAGGGTTTCTCTGTGTAGCCCTGGCTGTCCTGGAACTCACTCTGTAGACCAGGCTGGACTCGAACTCAGAAATCTGCCTGCCTTTGCCTCCCAAGTGCTGAGATTAAAGGCATGCACCACCACCGCCCAGCTAAAGAATAATTTTTATATTTTACAAGCTACTTAATAAAATATGGGTACATATTTTATGAATTAAGACCTACTTGCTTCTATTTTTAATGGAACTGTTTCATGTGCCCATGTGAGATAAAATGTTGTATCAAATTAAAAAAAATGACCTAATGAGATAGGAGTTGGTTTTGTTGTTGTTGTTTTCGATTTTTTATTTGTTTTGTTTCTGTTTTTTTCTTAACAAAACTTAAGACCAAGACATCATGAGTTGGCTGTTATGAAGATGAAGATGTCAGCTCTGCACTACTGAACTCCTGAATTACTCTGCTGAGTCGCACAGCAGAGACCATGTTCTTACCGCTGTCTTATACTGGGAAGCTGCCTGTTGCCAGCTAGGTGTGTATGCGACTGGAAGGTAAATGACTTACGTGTGCTCGCTCGTGTATATGGAGGCCTGAAGCAGTGGCTGGGTTTCCTCTTCCAGCGCTCTGGCTTTATTTGAGGTGTAGTCTCTCACTGAACCTTGAGTTTCCTGATTTGAGCAGTCTGCTTCTTACCAGAATTCTGTCCCTGCCTCCCTAATGCTGGGGTTACAGGTGGCCACCGCAGGATCCTGTGCATCCAAGCGTGGGTCCTCGCATGGGTACAGCATGCATCCTACACACCGGCATTGTCTCCCACTCCCACAGTCAGAACACGGTTGTAGCTCCAATATGCATTGCATGGATTACCAATGAAAGCGGCTACCATGTGTGCTCACAGACGGGTGGCATTCCCTCTGCTGATGTGCCTGGTCAATCTTCTGAAAGTGTTGAGATCCCAGCTTAGTACTGAATGACCATGCCAGCTCCTGCTCTGCACTGCCTCAGCACCCTCTGTGTGCTGGGGACGGTGCGGTACTTCTGTCCCGGGGCTGCTGGGAAATTCAGTGTGCCAGTACACGTACACATGGTGCTTAGTATGGGAGCTGACCTACCGTAAGCGTAAGTATTAAAACCTATAAATACTAAGTATAACTTTTAAACATTTTTATCTCTTCACTCTACACACCACCTTCTGACATCGTACCTTACCTTTTGCAGTAATGTTTTTAATCCATGTGCCATTACTTCTGAGTCAGGAGGAGAGGTGGGGCCGGGTTGCGGTTTTCTTTCCACTCGGATGAACAGACTCTCAGTCCCAGTCTTTGGGAGGCACACCTCCGCTTGACTTTTCCACAGTCTCAGCTCTGTCATGAACTAGTTCTAGACGCTCCACCTTTAAAAACCGGACCGTGTGCTGGCTTTGTGGCAGCATCGCAGCTGTGAGTCACACAGCTGAGGTCTCTTACACAGGTGAGCCTTGGTTAGTCCTGGCTTTACACTCACAACTCCTAAGAGTCGATAGATACCTGCTTTCTTGAGAAGAAAAATGTCTTCTGGCTAGACCAGCTGGTTGCTCCCTCTTGTCCTTTCTTCACTGCCCTGGTTTCACTTCTGTGGTAAAAATGCCCCCACAAAAAGCAGCTGAGGGGACGGAGTGTTTATTTTGGCTCACAGGTCCAGTGTACGGTCCGTCAGACCAGCGAGGAGGGTGGCAGATGCTTCAAGTAACACGTCACATGCCACCCATAGTCAGGAGCACAGACAGGATGAAGGCGTGCCTGCTAAGTGTCCAGCTCATCATCCTGGACCCTCCCCTAAGGGGTGACACCAGCCACAGCGGCCTGGGTCTCCTCATGCCACGAGTGTCATCAAACAGTATCCAGAAGAGCCAGCCCGCAGTTCATCCTCTTCTGTATGCTCCCTCCCAGGTGTAAACACTGTCCCGAGTCCCATGTCTTAAGGTACTCATTAGTCAAAGTTCTGCCTCTCTTCCGAAGTCTCAACTTTTACACCAGTGTGTCTTATATCAATGTATGGTTTATATTAAAATGGCCCTACGTTAACCTTGTTGCTGAGCTTTGTGGCGCCCACAGAGACTGCAGGTCTGTAATGTGTCACCACAAATGTTCTTCGCATGTGCATAGCACGTCAGAGGTCAGAGGTCACCTGCTATGGACCTACTTCATAAGTGGACTTGTTCCAAGACTCGTGTAACTTCCAGTGAAGTTGAAGAGAGACGTGGAGACACGTGATGGCTCCTAATGCTTCTTGACCGGTAGCTGTCATTACGGGTGTGTCGCACACTGTGCACAGACTGCCAGGCACACAGCAAGAGCAAGGTGCAGAGTCCTCTCTTGGGGAGTGGAGGTAGACAATGGGGTAATGAACGTTCTGCCACAATGACAGGCCTACAGATAACCCACACGTCTTATTTTCAAGTTTGAGGATCTGCCTCCTCAGGTTCCAATTTCTCTTCCCAGAAGATCAGAAATCAGGCAGCCTGGCTTAGCATTCCCTCATGTTAACATGTAGCTGTTGCTGAGAGCTGCCGTGCCCTAGTGAAGATGTGTTTCCATTTGCCACAGTCACCACCCTTCCCTCCTGTCTTACCAACCAGTCACTTCCCTCACCGCACAGGTTCCATGACCTCTGCAGACATGTACGCGCTTGGCAGCCACCCAGACAGACTGCGCCTCTGACTAACATTTAAGGACATTCCAACCTTTCATTATTATACACATTCCCATCTACACATTACCATTCTGAATGTGTGTTCAGATGCATTTAGTCACTGACAGGTCAGGAGAGGTAGTTCACACTTCACTAGAACGTGGTCAGGCTGTCTCTCCAACAGTGCAGAGTGCTCATTTCCTTAAATGCACCCAGCAGTGGGGATGACGGACTCACGTCGTCTTTATGTAGTGGGTCACCAACGACCTCCACTCTAGTGCCTTTGAGATGGCAGCAGCACTGAGGGGACCCTCCCAGACCTCTAGGTGTCCCCGGCTTCTTTCTTAGGCATACAGGTGTGCTTATAGATGATATGCCTATTCACTTCCTGAGTTTAGTTTCTTGGTGTCACGTGTCTGACAAATTCATCAGGACTCCTTCGGTTGGGAGTATTGACTCTGTTATATTAATAAACACCACACTTTGCCAAATATAGAATGTATCTGTCACAATGACAGCCACCAACACTAGTCTTTACTTTGTGAGTCTTCCTCATGAAAAGTCTACAAGAATACTTACTTGCATTGTCTTGTGCCTGTGTGTGTCCATTCGTGCAGGCCCAATGTGTGTGGGTGTATGTGCCTGTGGAGGCAAGAGGGCAATCTTGGGTACTGTCCCTCAGGAACTGGCCGCCTTGCGTTTTCTTTAATTTTTGAGGGTATAATTTAATTACAACTTGCTCTTTCTTGCTTTTTGAGGCAGGATTTCTTGGTAGCTTGGAGCCTGCTGATCGAACCCCAGGGATTGTCCCTCTGCCCGTCTCAAGCTTGGATTATAAATGCCTCCATCACATCTGTTTTTTTTGTTTGTTTGTTTGTTTGTTTTTGTTTTTTTGTTTTTGGTGGGTCTTTGGGACTGGGCCCAAGTCCCTGTGAGCACTTTACCGACTGAGCCATTTTTACAGCCTGTTTTATCTTGCTCTAGTATCCGTATGCATGTCCTTTTATAATACACTATTTCAGCCATCGAGAAGTTAATTTAAGCTATGATTTCAAGTGCTAATTTTTGAACATCATCTAGCTGCTGGTCTTCATACTATTTTGGAACAGTCGTCCTTAGCCCATTTATTTATAGTCTTTATTATTGTGCTAAATTACCATAATTATTTGTGCCTATTTTTGTATTCTTTACTGATTAATTTGTTCTGACTTCATGTTGCTTTAACTGCTATAGTTTAATGGATTAATACCTAGAACAATTGTTCTTTTTCCAACTTTTTTCATTATGATTTCCCAGGATTTTTACTAGATGTTTTTTTATTTCGTTGTCTTAAATGAACTGACAGCCATTTTCCGAGGCATCTTTCCTGTGCCAGCTTTGCTAGGTTTATGTACACTTGTCTCAGAACAGCCTGGTTCCTTTATGCTGTGAAACAGTTTAATCGGCATAGGCAATTATATTTCCTCAAGGTTTATGAGAATTCATTTGTAAAACCTGGGGCATTTTTGTTTTGTTTTGTTTTTGTAGAAACCAGGGTGGTATCTCTAAGTGGCTTTGAAAAAGTTATCCTATGATTATTGGTCAATATAAGGCTTCCGTCATAGTCTACGACTTCCTTTCTTATTTAGAAGAACAGTATAGGCTGCATCACATGATGTAGTCTACATATCAGGAGGACAGCATGCAGTGGACCTACATAAAATATTTTTAACATATCAATTTTCCGCGTCTTTAGGGAAATCATAGAATGGTGTTTGATGGCAATGACTGTTGGTGGTGACAATACTGTGTAGACCCATCTTTCCGGCTTCCACACACATGTCCTCTGCCTGGCGATGTTCCCACTCTTCATGTGATCCACACCTTTGCAGACTGAGTCCAGTGCTCAGCTCAGCTCCCCTTAGGCCTCCGAGTCTCCATCTGCACATCACTGCTGGACAGTTATGGCCCCTTTCCAGCAGGTGTTCTTACACAACTGTAGTGAACCTTCTCAGTGCCTTCACAGACATTCCCATGTCTGAACAGAGTCTGGGCCTTCCTCATCTCCATCCTCCTGTATGAAGGAGTTTAGATATTCAGTAGCATTACTGAATGCACAAAGCAAGGCTGTGACCTTTCGGGAGGGGGGAAAGAGGGAGGCAGAGAAACCGCCTTTCAGTGGGATCCCTTAGGTGGAGGAGCCAGGGAAGCAGGAAGTGGTTGGAAGCTCTCCTCAGATCTTCCATGGAATGGAAAGGACTTTGTC
>JADRCD010127316.1:0-12570 GCA_019843815.1 Montemys delectorum | reverse complement strand
AAGGGTCACCTTTTATGGCTGTACCAGCAGTGGCTGCACCAGCAGCTACAGCACCACCAGCAATGGCAGCACCAGCAGCCGCATCACCACCAGCAGTGGCCGCAGGTTGCCTCACCTTTGTGTCAGGCTTCTTACCTTTTTGATCCACCATCTTGCAGGGCAGTACAGAGAACTAAGGCCCTGGCTCCCAGCCTATAAGCAGTTGGAAACCGTTTATACTTTTCCTAATGAGTATGAATGGCTTTAGTCCCCAACAATTTATGACACGAAAGGGGCCATCAATTTCCCTTGCAAATCTTTGCAAGGTGGAACCGAGCTGGTGCTGTTACTACTGCCATTACAAAGTATTCAACAGAAAACAGAAAAATCAAAACAGCCCCAAGACAACATGTCAGGACGATGCCTTCATCACTGTCTCCTTCCTTCAAACGACAAAATCAACCTAGGTGGCCGTCACCAAGGGCTGGGGGTCAGACGTGCACAGCTGAAAACCTAGGTGGCGTCACCAAGGGCTGGGGGTCAGACGTGTACAACTGAATTTTCTTTTCAGCCATAAAGAACTAGGCTTGGTTCAGGAGTTCAAGGCCAGACCTGTCTACAAGAGATTTTGCCTCAAAGGAAAAAGTGGTGGTGAGGAGAACTGGGGAGAGGAGAAAGCAGATAATGATGGAGACAGACATAACCAGAGTGCATAAAGTCGTCTCAAATGCCATGAGTGGTGCCAAGATTTCATACAGATGCATAAAATCATATACATGGCATCAAAGTAAAGGCCAAACTGTCTCAGGGATCAAAGGGGATTAGTGGGAGAAGAAAGGGTGATACAGGAAAAAGGTACGTGGACAGAACGTCTTTATATAACCCAGTACCATGTGCAATGAAGTACATCAGTGGAAACTGTAAATCTGTAAGAATTTAAAGCCTACTTTGCCAGATCATGAAACATAAACCCTACCTCATTTCAATTTAAAAATTAGTATGTTCCTTATTAACAATGTAGAGATTTTAACTTGTGCTAATAAAACAAAAAACACCTCGTATGTTAGCTGAACATCATGGCAAGCCCTGGGATCCCCTCAGGGACATGCTATAATCCTGTCAAGGAAGTACAACACTAAGGCAGGGTCTGCATGTGACTTGCAATTACACATAAAAAGCCGTTTAATAACAGCTAACTACTGGAATTACAAACTTACTTTAATAAGTCCCCTACTTGTCCCTGAACTATTCCAAATAGTAACCTGAAATTAACTTCACTTTATAAATATATGAATTTAATTCTGATGAAAAAAAAAAGACCCAAAGGGTGATTCTTTGGCTTATTGAATAAAGTCTACTAGAGCATTCCAAATAAAAATTAAAGACTACCACTATCGCCCCCCAGCCCCATCTTGTGACATGCGAGATGTTTCAAGTGAAAGTCTGTCAGTTTTGTGTGATGCATGTTCCTCGGTGACATGCACTTTCTCTCAATGAGCCCACCCAGAAGGAGCCAACACTGGGGAAAGGACCGTCACATAAAATAAGCTCCGACTGCACAATTCATGTAGTAACTTTCTCATAACAGCAATCAGGGAAATACAAGTTGTTTTTGTTATCTCCTCTTTTCTTTGTTTTTCAAGGCAGGGTTCCTCTGTGTGGTCTCAGCTGTTCTGGAACTCGATCGGTAGACCAGGCTGGCCTTGAACTCACAAAGACTTGCCTGCCTCTGCCTCCCAAGTGCTGGCATCAAAGGAGTGTGTCAGCATACCCAGCTGTGGGAAACAGAAGTGGTCATCTTTGGGGTCTACTGTCTTAATTTCTCTGTGACTGCGCTTTCCTAAACTTGGCCTTATAATTTGCTATGGACACTGGCCACCACAAGCAAATGGAAAGAAACATTTCTGATGGTTCAGTCAAGTGGGAAAGCATTCATCAGAAGCCACTGTGTAAAACCTGAGACTGGACAGGAAGCAGTGTGGTAGAGCACACGGAAGTGGCTTAGATACCCAACTATAATTACAGCACGGCTTTAGCATAACTGTTCTTCAGCCACAGAAGCGGCTAGATGCTCACTATTCATTCCTTCTCAATGGACTTCTTTCAGTGGCAATCCTGATCTCTGCATAATGACAACCCAGATGTACAACAGTGGCCCTGAAGGTCAAAGACAAACATTCCTAGGACCTAGCTGTGTTGCAGCCATCAGAACCTGAGCACACCATGCCTTTATGTCTGCGGTGATGCTCGCATAAGCATCTGCTCTAACAGTCACACAAAGCCACTACCATGCTTGGAGCATGCTTGTGACGGCTCTACTACGGGCTCACATATTTGCTATACACTGTATCATCATTTTACCATTAGACTCCCTCCACTTGAAGCTTATTATAAACAGTATGCCTCTGTATGTGATATTTCTGTTTTCTCTTGGACTTGATTTAATTTTGTTTGTCACAGCTCTGGGAACACTAAGCATGCATATATGCCCATATGCACACACCATGTTCTATGCATATATAGCCTAGACTAGGTGTATAGTAAACCATACCATATACTGAAGTAGAAATGTCTGCTTTCTTTGGAAACTCAGTTATGTCACAGGATTTTTGCTAAGACAGACCCATGAGAGGACACATGACGCTTAGAAAGCATATAAAAATGACCCACAGACGTGGGAGGCATTGGCCCCCCTTGCTCTGCCTCACTGGTCTTTGCTGACTATGCTCAAGTACTAGTTTGCCTTGCATCACCTTGCTGGTCTTTGCTTGTCATGACTTTGTAGACAGGAGCTCACCAAAGAATGTCTCATGATGATCCAGGCTTCTCCCTGCTTCTGGTGACTGACTCAGGCTAGCTGGCGGAGCCTCAGGGTCTCTTCTGGATTGAACTGCCTCTGCAGACCCGTGAGTGAGTGGCGACTGCCAGGTGGACTGGACTGCTGCTGCTGAGTCGTGCTGGTGTTCTGCTAGAGGACTGGACTGCTGACAACGAAGGTTGGAATCGCCTTAGAGAACTATTTCTAAACAGGCCCACATCCCCTCTGCCCTGTCAATCTTTCTGCCCTGCTAATCTCTGGTGGATGGTGGGCTAGAAGGGAGGTTAAACCATTTAAGAACCCTTTAGGTTCTTACGAAAAAGAACCCTTATAGGTTATGAAAAGTCTAAGCCTACAATATACGTTTATATAAGTATAAATTGATGTTTGTATGGTAATATGACATATTTCTTATAATATGGCCTGCCATTAAGCAAAGCATGAGTGTATATACTATATATAGTATTTACATATGGTATATAATAACAAATATATATTTGTCAAACATCTGATATTTCTTAAGTTATTCACATAGAAAAAATAAGCAAACACTGCAAATCATTATAAGGTCATTCCTTGTTCTATTTTTACTACACACGCGCACACACACACACACACACACACACACACACACATGATGTCTTGTCTGCATGTCTGTCTGTGCACAACATGCATGCAATACCTAAGAAGGTCAGAAGAGGGCATTAGATCACTGGAACTGGATTTTCATGTCATGTGTCATGTGGGTGCTGGGAATCAATCCTGGGTCCTCTGGGAGAGCAGCCAGTGTGCTCTTAACTGCCTAGTCAGCTCTCCAGTCCCAATTTTTAACATATTTTTGTTGATTTTTTTGCTTGTTTGTATATTATTTATTGTTTCTTGATGGGTTTTTTTTTTTTTTTTTTTTTGAGATATGGTCTGGCTTGAACTCACAGAAACACACCTGCCTCTGCCTCCCGAATGCTGAGATTATATAGTACCACATCCAGCAAAGTATTTTTAATGCCATATTTTACATATTACTACATGTTGTTTGTTATGTTTAGTGGTCATTCACTGTGAAGCTATGGGGTAACAGTCTCTCCCCACTCACCTGATCTTAGGTGTCCACAAAGGAAAGTATAGCATTATTCTCCACTATCAGGAGGGAGATATCCCAATGCCCCTAGAAAAATGCTTGAAGCAAGAGAGCCTACCAAACGTGCATTACTAAGATTTTTTTATATATAAATCACGTGCACATGCACACATACACACACATACATTTTTCTATTTTACCCAAACAATTTCAACATGCTATAGCCATAATTTTTACAGTCAGCAGTATGAAGCAGAATGAGAATAAATTTCATTTGTACAGGCATGTATACGAGTATGTTTCCAGAGCCCAAAAGAGGATGTTGTGTCACACTCTCCCCTGAGACTGTGTCTCTCATTGAACCTGGAGCTAGACCAAAAGCTAGAGAGCCCAGGCACACACGCGCACACAGTGCTGGGCACAGGCGCACCTGTCACAGCCGTGGTCGCTGCACATGGACGCGCATCCTCGTGCCTCATGGTGACAGTTCTCCCTTTCTCTTCAGAAATTCACAAACACTCTTAGCAATCATTTTTCTTCCCTTATTAAGTCAAAAGTTTTTATGTGAAGAAAGCAAAATATGGTTTCTGCTTAGCACACCCAAACTGCAATTGTCCACCACAACTGAGGGGCATCGTTAAGTAAGAGTTCTCTGAAAGCAGGGCAGGGTTATGATAGTCCATCTGATCCTGAAATGGCTACTAATTGAGTCACAGGTGTAGTAAGGATTTGGAATTGGGGTTCTTTTAGGAAACACAGAAATATTATAAGAATATGTTCACGTTTTAATCCAGGTGTGGGATATGTGGGATATGGGGCTGTTTCAGATTGTCCACAGCAGCTGACTGTGATTTGCCTCTTGCTAACAGGGAGGCGGGGATTTCACCAGCTGAAGATAGTTTCTGTGATTGTGTGACATTTGGAATTCTGGGGACTTTACAGAGGGTAGATAAATGTTAGGGCCCCCGAGAAAGGTTATAGGTTGCTGGTTGTCATTGGTCACAGTTTGTTAAGTAGTCATGCACAAAGAAACAAGAAGAAATTAGATATCCTGATGGTGAAGATCAAATGTGCCCCAGGGAACTCACGCCCGTATTCAGCAGGAAGCAGTCTCAAGCTAATACCACCCCCTTTCCTACCCCTGACTCAAGGATCTCTTTTCTTTCCTTTCTACCCTTTTTTCTCTCCTATTCAGTTAGGGGGTTGAAAGGGTGCAAGAAAAAAGGGTGGAAAAGGTGGAAGAAGGAAGAGCCAGAAAATAGCAAAAGACAGTGACAAATGGGGGCTAGCAGACACACTGGAGGAAGGGGTGAGTGGGGGTACAGCAGATACAGCAGACACACTGGAGGAAGGGAGGAGTCACATCCTAAGTTGGCCAAGAACAACCGTGCAAGCTTTGACTGCACTACTCAGAATAGCATTCAATATAAATTTAATTTCTCACTTACATTTATAACTGCTTATTCCTGGAATTTTACAGCGGCATTCTCAGGCTGTAGCTAGGTGAGTGAGGTAAGTGAGACTGTGGATAAGAAGAGACACGTGTGCCATTCTCATTCTACCAGGACATATGAGAGCTCAAACGCCCATGCTAGGAAACAGTGGATTTCATTCAGCTCACCCTAACGGGCATCCAGAGTGCAGCGCCTGGAGCTATTAACAGTGAGTGGCAAACTGTCGTATTCTAGGGCCTGTCCTCCAGAGTGTAATACTGACAATGTAAATACCCAAAGCCAGAAGATAAAAATACCCATTTTGTATACATAATTAGTGTTTAGGATTGAGATTGATCTACTTGGTCCACAACTCTCACCAGCGCTAAGCAGCGCTGTGGTTTAGAATGATGACTGAGCAGAGCACCGTGCCACAGCTAGCATCACACAGAGAGACCAGTAGCCACACAATTTGCTAGGATTAAAGCCGTAGCCACCGCCATCCAATCCAGCTCAGCTGACTTGTTATGTAGCTAGGGTTTGAGTACGGCTGTCCCCTGACTCACAAAGGAGATTAAAACCAAAGTTATGTTCATGATATAAAGAAGAAAGATGGAAACTTAATCTCAACTATGGTGCTTAAAGGTAGATGCTTTGGCCTGTAGAAAAAAAATTAACTAGATAGGGGCCTCAAAGACTAAGCACTGGTGTCTTTATGAAAAAGAAAAGCAAGAAGAGACAGGCAGAGGCACTCCCTGCCCCTTGCCCAGGTAATGCCCCAGGACTCCACCAGCAAGAAGGCCACTCCAGCACACCAAATCTTGGGCTTTTCAATCTCCTCAACTGTGAGCCAGAATAAACCCCCTCTTCCTTGTAAAGCAGCCTGCCCAGATTTCACTGCACTAACATAAGAATGACTAAATACCTGGCTGGGATGGACTGGCGTGCTACCTCCAAAAGCATGTTAAAGTTCTCTTAAAGGGACAATGAGAAAATGGAGCTTTGGGTAGTGATGGGTTTATAAGAGGCCAGCAGGGCAGATCCCCACGGGTAAGACAGTGACACTGTAAGAAGTGACACAAAGCCTTTTAGTTCCCATGAGAGGACACAAGCCAGGAAAAGGACCCATAGCAAGAAACAAGCTTGCTGGCACACTGATGTTAGACTTACAGGTTCCACCCATGTGAAACAGCAGTTCTTAAGGCTGCCAAGGCTGCTGTGTTTTGTTACAGCACCTCAGGCCAGGACAGGCTTTAAAAACACACAGTGGGCCCCACACATAACAAGTTGTGGACGTGAGGGCCATCGGGTCGTTTGTTTATAATACACGTTTAACGGCATAGGGTGATGTGCTCAGAGATTAAGAGTCATCAATTGCTTTACTGGTTATCACCAAGACCATTGTTATCGTGGGTTAAATTAATGTTTGAAGTATTTATTATACTTTGAATTAAGTCCGCATCAATTTTTCTCTACTAAACTCTTGGGCTACTTTTATTAATAGTCAACAGCACTGAGAGGGCGATTCAGCTGGCAAAGTGCTTTCCCTGTGAGCACAAGAATCCGAGTTCCATCCACAATGCCCACATAAAAGGCCGGCATGGTGGTTCACCCTTGTAGTCCCAACACCTGGGATCCCTGGGACACACTAGCCAGCCAGTCTAGCCTAAGTTGTTCCTAAGGATGACACCCAAGGTCTTCCTGCAGCCTCCACACACATACTTAGAAGAAGCAAACATAAAAGTCCTCAGATGAGCTGAAATGGTACTGTGGCAACTGTTGTCAAGGTAAGTTCACTTAGGAAGGAACAAATTTCTGGTGGAAACATCTATTTAATAATCAAATTTTCCTTTCTGTCACTGACAAAATTTTGCACCACATAAAACAAAAAGCCAGCTGGACACAAAGCAAGAATGTGACAGGCATATTCATTAATCAGTCTTTTAAAACTTTTTTTTTTTACATGATTTAAAGTTTAAGCAGACCAGAAACATAGACGCTCTGCGTTTTAACATTGTCATAACAGAAATGTCCCTAGGGTTCTCCGATCACTGGTTGTTTCTAATTAAACTTCCATTCCAGTTCTATTTTATACCATCCTAGCTGTTTTCACCACTAACCCCAGTGCAGTGTCAGGACTGACAGCAAAAATCATCTGCATAAGGACAGAGCTCATATGGTTTTAGATGAGATTTTACACACTTTATCTCTTCTATTCTTCACAAACCCAGGACAACAGGTCTCCTTTTTATCAGTGTTAGAAATCAGTCGATGAGATTTAGCAGCCAGGGACTGGAGCTGAAGAAACGGCTCAGCAGTGAGCAGCATCTGCTGCTCTTCCAGAAACCCAGAGTTCGGTTCCCAGCACCCACATCTGGTGGCTCACAACACCTATTAACTCTAGCTCAAGGAGATCTAACACTTCCTGTTGCTTCTGTATGCATGCACAAAAAGACACACAAGCATACAGGCAGGCAGGCAGACAGACACACACACAAACACAATTAAAAATAAATCTAAAAAAATAAGTTGATACTGATAAACAAGGCCTCATCACTGAGAAAACAGATTAGAACGAGTTCAGCTAAGCCCGCTAGTGCTTCCTCTCTCCTAATCACCAGCACTGCTGAGCCCCTGCTACAGGCAGAGGACCCTGAGGATGGACTTGGGAGCTGCACCACATCAGTGATGCTGAGAGAGGGTGAGGAGCATCCTAAGTGTCCAGTGTTAGCACCAGACCTCACTCCATATCTATGCATGAGGAATGCCAAGATCTAACTACAGTGCTGACAGGCAGACAGATGAACAGATTTTTCAGAGTATGTCAGGTGATTCTAGAATTCTGTGATTAGCTTAAGAAAAACCAGCTGCAAATTTAACATAATACATTAACTTTAAAACATGGATGCACGCATTCCAAAACAGTGATACATCAATTGAATCTTTGTCTATAGGGACAGCATAGTGCTATAAATAATTTCTTGTACTATAAAACTGAATATAGGATTATCTGCATGTATTATAACAAAATAAAGTGCTATATTACTTTACAATTTATTCTAATCAGTTTTTGAAATCACAGTCAATGAATCTGAAAACACTTTTAAAAAAAATTCTATGTGACTGTCATTACTCTCAGTAACAGAAACAAACAAAAACTATTTGTATCTTTGCAGTGTGAGCTACAGTATTTTTCCAATCTGAGCCAAGGCCGTCCTGGCTCCTGAGGAATGGGAGAGTGGCTGGCTGTTCTAGAAAGAAGACAAGCAAGCATTACACTGAAGGATTAAGTCGGAAGAGAGACACCAAGGACAAAACAATTTCAAGAAAACCTGACCCTAAGTCAGGGCAATGGCTCACACTGCTCACCAACACTGAGAGGTTGGGGTAGATGGAACGTTGTGAACTCACGCTGGATCACACACAGGGCTAGCATAAGATCATCGTCAACACAAAGCCAAACCTAAGGACAACACTTAAATGAAACCACACCTCATAAAGGAGACTTCGTTCATCCCTTCACTTGTGATGTGCAGCAGTGATCCCCTCCTCACTCACGACAACTACACTGTGGTTACGGGAGATGCTCCTGAAGGAGTAAGGCAACCTACAGCCAAGTGGCTCAGAGAGGAAGCGCGGTGCAGAGTGTAGGACAGAGAATGCAATGGCAAACAAGGGGGTGGGAGGATGGGAAGAAGTGGGTGTGTACTGCTGTACACTGGGAAGGTTTCTACATGCATAAACTGATGTCCAGATAAGAAGTTTCTTTTTCAATGAGGAGAGAGAGAAAATTTAAAACAGCAAATGTTGATAATCCCTAAGGATGAGTTATAGATAGATAGAAATTCATCCTACCACGGTCTACCTCTGAATATCCTTGAAATGGCACAACATTAAACACGAGAAGAGAAACCTCAAGTGGATGGGCTCATGCAGGGAAAGCGGCTGCAGAGGGAACAGCAGGGTTCAGACGGCGTCAGAAGACACTGTGGACCAAGTCCACATCTCAGCACAGACACAAGCTAGGTGCTATGGTCAGGCCTGTTGCTCTTTGTGTCCTTGAGGCAAGAGCTCACATTTGTAGACCAAGCTGGGCTCAAATTACTGACAATCCTCTTGCCTCAGCCTCTTGAATTCTGGAATTAAAGACAAAATGGCCACCATTCCCAGGTACATGTTAGCTTTTAACATTTAATGTTATCCAAGTATTTACTGACAATCCACAGATGTTATGTCAAGAGCCAGGTGCTTGCCTGTTGTCTCAGCACTCAGAAAGCAGAGGCAGGAGGATGAGTTAGAGGTCAGCCTGGGATAGTCAGCCCAGAAAGCTGGTAAATCAAGCAGCCTTCCCACTCATGACATATGAAGGTAAGTTATGGAGGGAAGGATAACAACAGGAAAAACAGCAAAGGCTGCGGAGTCACACAGAGCTCAGGCACAGGCTCTTGCCCTGCCAGTGTTAGCAAAACCACTATGTAAAAGTAACTGGGAGCAGGGGGAGGTTCTGCCCCATTCTAGAATAAAAGACACAGAAACCTGGTGATTTTATTACCCAGCTGTAATCCTAAACGGGGCAGGTTCTGAGCTAGTCTAACCTACATCACAGCCACAGGCCCCGACTTATTTGCCAGTTGAGTCTTGGCCTGTCTGCTCTGTTCCAGGTGTGTCCTCAGGGCAATTTTCTCTTGGCCACATGCACATGGCTCACCCTGCCTCATGGGGACCCTCCTTCTTCTACCTCCATTTTCCTTTTCGTGGTCCCTGAGAGTCCCTACTCCATCTCAGGTCCCATTTTCCTCTGTCCTGGACAGTCCCAGGCTCCAGCCTTCTACTGTCCAGTCAGACTACCGAGGTGCATTCCTTAGAGCGCACTGGTCGATACAATGCCCACATCCAAGCTGCAGCCTCTGAACACTCAGTGCGCAAGACCAACCCTGCCACCACTATTCCAAACTGAGTTTCTGAAACAATGTACTGTTTGAAAGGAAGTGATCTTTAAAAGCATCCAGTGCACACAATGGTACAAAGCAGTGCTTTTACACTCAGGAAGGGTCCGACCACAGTACTTTCTGTGAGCCAGGGCTGGGAGACAGTGCGGTGGAGGGAGTGCCTGCTGTGTGCGCTCAGTCTACACTGTAAAATGCCTGGGTTCTGGCACTCAGCAAACTAATGACATCAAATTTATTTGTCTAAGATGACAAAAAAAGAAAAGAAATCTACCAAGTATGACCACTGTTCGGAAGAAAGTTACTAATGCACTTGTCTCTAAATACATTAGCATACTGGGAAAAACTCAGATGCCAAGTACACACATCAGATAGATAATGAGAGAGAGAGAGAGAGAGAGAGAGAGAGAAAGAGAGAGAGAGAGAGAGAGAGAGAGAGAGACACCAAGAGGCCAGTTATGTCTCACCTTCAGAGGCCTCACTTGGGCGGTGCAGTGTGGGATGGGGGAGGGGTGGCCACAGAAGCGGTGCACTGTGGCATTCTAGGCTGGCTCCCTAGCACGGAGATGAGGATGTGCGAGGATGTGCGACAACACATGGATTTAAATGCAGGATCTCAGGGGAACCAAGGGCAGGCCAATCTACAAAGTCTGGCTGCTTACTGATCAGTTGCTTAAATTACAGAGCAAGCCTGAGACTTTTTAGTGAGAAGCTAGCAAGCTGTATTTATGGTGAAGTGAACTGCTGCACTGTGCTGCCCACTCCCATCTAAGTTACTGCTTGCTCGGATGCAGGCAGGAGAGAGGCTGCCCAGGTCACTTCTCCTTTAGAACGAAGCCCACGCTCTCCGCTGTGTTAGCTCACAGAGCCGGCCTGCCCGTCCTCAGAAGGGAGGCCAAGGGCACCAAGTGCTGGCCTCACCTCCAGCTCTGAACTCTGCAGCAGAAATGTCGCCTGCTCTTCAGCAACCCCGTCCCGTGCTGCTGCACGGTTAGCTACAAACTTCCAAATCTCCCAATTTGTCACTGAACAAAGCTCTGAGATTATGCAATGAAACCCAACCAATCAAGCCTCTAAACAGAAAGATGTTTCCTACAACGCACGGAGTGAAAAGCATCCAAAGGCGGCTCCATTTTACTTTCTCTTCAGAACCAGACCTTGTACGATATCCATATTTACATATAAACATTCGTCTTGAAAAATGATGTTCTATAGCTAAACAATCTATTCATTATTTGCATACATGTAACATGAATCACCACAGAGAATGGGGGATTAATGTTTAATTACTTCGCACATTTACACTTAGCCAGCTGCACAGACCCACTAGAATGGCTGATGGCAGCAGCCAAGCGAGGAGAACTGCTTGCGTAGAATGAGAAGAGACTCCACAGACAGAGGACGTGCAGGCTGGAAGGACTTACTTGCCACTCCTGATGCCAGTCCATACAGCAGTCCTCCCCCATCCGACTGCTCAGGGAAGGCATGGGTTCCGGGCGGAGGCGGCTTTTCTTGTCTGATAAAGTTATACAATAAGGTTTTCACAAGTTTGCTGGTGTACGGAAGACTACATAGAAAGGGTAAAAAAAGAAAAGAAAAATCAAACTCCTGTTCTTGGAGTCACCTAATTCTGCATAACAACACAGAATACATCTGTCACTTAGGACTGCCTCGGGGGAAGCAGCTGCATCTCAAGCCTTGCCCCTGGCCTTGCCTCCTGCCACACCAGAAGGCACGGATCAAACCATTAAAGGGTAAGCATCCATTACCTTGTTTGCAACTTATATAAAATTGTAAATAATTATAAATGTAGTGGCTAATGCAGTACAGCTGGCAACCAAAGGAAAGTTGTTACGTCGAAATCAGCAGAGAAACGCATGAACTCAGTGACAATAAAACTCATGTTTTAAGCACAAAGCTCCAGTTACTCAATTTTTGGTGTCAAGGTAATTTGTATACTCTCTGGTCCACTTGTAGATTTTTGCATGTATTATTGATGACCATGGCTTCTACAATAAACCACATGAACCAGTAAAAGAATATTCTGCTTAAGTATTTGACATTATAATAGTACTATAAAAACTTCAAAGACTAACAAAGTAAGACGACTAATGTCCTTCCCATCTAAGAAAAATACAACTTTTATATTTCTAGCACTGTAAGAAATACATTTCTAGTCAAAACTCTTAGCAGCCAGGTCACTCCATCACTGTTAGTTAGGGTTTACAGAGGAGTCTCCAAAGCCCGGCCTTCGCCTTCCTGTCAGTGGCTTTCAGAGGTCATCTGCACAGGCTCCAGTATGGTTTGTCTCCTTTA
>JADRCD010127315.1:0-11872 GCA_019843815.1 Montemys delectorum | reverse complement strand
CTCTGCTCCATAGTTAATCTCTGCCACTCCTTCTGTGGTATTTGATTCCTCTTTTTAAGAAGGAATGAAATGTCCACCTTTTGGTCTTCCTTCTTAAGTTTCTTGTGGTTTGTGGGTTGTTATTTTTAAAAATAAAAATAAAAAAAAGGTTGTCAGAAATGCCTCTCAGAAGATTCTCTAAGACTTTAATTTTGAAAATAATGCCTGGCCCTAATTAGCATACATTTCATTCTTTTAGGTCTGTTCCGTGCATCAAGCCACTGTAACCTCAGCAGAGGCAAGATGCATGGTTTTGTTCACCAATGTGTGTGTGTGTGTGTGTGTGTGTGTGTGTGTTCAGATCCCAGTCCTGTGTTAGCTGTATCATTGGAATTCTGTGGATGTGTGATGGTGTGGAAGACTAGAAATAAAAATATTTCTCCTATGTAGACTGCAGAACAATTTGGGAAGAAATAGTGACTAATGAAGTTAGTGGTCATTATGATTGTATAGAAAAAAATTGTACTAACTAGATAACATTTTCTTGCAAAACTTTCCTAAGCTACATGAGCAAACTGTTTAAAGGTTGGCAGGAAATAGGAAGGCCTTATTTTCTGCTTTGAAAAATGACAGGTTTATTTACATGTAAATAAAGAAATTATCTAAAAAAAAAAAAAAAAGAAAAGAAAAATGACAGGTTTGACCACTGAATATATTTTCAGTCTATAGCATTAATATTAGCCTTGTGTTTTAGAATGCGATTCATTGTTTGCTTGTTTGTTTTATAATTTTGAAAAGTAGTAAAGATACCACTTTGAGCATAGGGAGAAGAAAGAAAATAGAGGAAGATTCTTTATATTAAGAGTGAGTTAAATGATAATTTGAATAAGAAGAAAGGAAACTACAAAATACTCCTGCTAGTTACATTGCCCCTTTGTCTCTTGCCACAAGTGAAAAGGCCTA
The DNA here is from genome assembly GCA_019843815.1 of Montemys delectorum. Lineage (NCBI taxonomy): Eukaryota > Metazoa > Chordata > Mammalia > Rodentia > Muridae > Montemys > Montemys delectorum. The sequence goes on along the minus strand of JADRCD010127315.1, from coordinate 10,930 downwards.
TGGAGAATGATTGGGCTTCTGTCAGCTAGAGGACGGTCCTTTACATAAGAATCGCGTGGTACAGCCTTTTAAAAGTACTTCTTGGTGGGGAGAGGATGACATATAGGGAGGCTGTGCATCTTTTAGTAGGAGAAGCAGATAATATATAAAGGCTTTCTTACTATTTAAGACATGAGTATTAAATAACAGTACACTGTAATACGTTTGTGAGTGTATTATATGTGTGTGTTGTGTCTGTGTGCACACATGTGTGCGTGTATATACGGGTGTATGTACAATGTATGCAGGTGTTTGTGAGCATGGAGGCCAGAGGTCAAGAGTGTCTTAATTGGGTGTCTTAGTTGCTATCTACTTTATTTTTTGAGACAGGGTCTCATTGAACCTGGTGCTCACTGATTCAGTTAGTCTGGCTGGTCAGCTACCAAGCCCCAGAGATCCTGTTTCTGCTGCTCCAGCACTAGAATTATGGACTCCTGTTACAAAGGGTGAGTTCAATGGTTAAGAATTACATTAGGAAGAAAAAAGAATTCTATCAGTAAGGAATTGTCTTTAAAAAGATTTTACCATGCTGGGCAGTGGTGGCTCACACTTTTAATCCCAGCACTTAGGAGGCAGAGGCAGGTGGATTTCTGAGTTCGAGGCCAGCCTGGTCTACAGATTGAGTTCCAGGACAGCCAGGACTACACAGAGAAACCCTATCTCGAAAAAAGCAAACAAATAAAAAAAGATTTTACCAATTGGTTATCAGTATCAAATAGTCATCCATAAAAACATGCATTCAAATAAAACTGTACAGGTTTTATTTAGAAAGAAATATATATATGTGTGTGAGTGTGTGTGCATGCACGTGCGGTACACAGTTAATGAGAAAAGAGGCTATGAATTTGAAAGAGAGCAAGAAGAGAAATATGAGAGGGTTTAGGTGGAGGAAAGCAAAGGGAGAAATGGTGTAATTATATCATAATCTCAAAAATAGAAGAGAAAATGTTTTTTACATATGAATGTTTTTGCCTTTTTTGTATAAGTGCAATATGTGTATGCCTAGTGTTTTCAGAGGTCAGAAAAACGGCATCTAGTCCTCTGGAACTAGAATTAAAAGCTGTTACGAGCCTCCAGATGAGTGCTGGAACCCAGTCCTCTGCAAGAGCAGCCAGTGCTCGTAACCATTGGGCCATCTCTCTAGCCCCAGGAATTGTCTTGATAGAAGAGTTTAGAAGAGTAAGATGGGGAACAGAAAAGTAATGAGTCGTTCAGTGAAGGCTGGAAGTAATCCTACAATGTTCTGTAGGTAAAATGCCTCTCTGCATCTCCTTCCATTTCTGGAAGGATATCATTTTTACTTTGTGCAGTATATTTTAAAATTTTTGACATACTTTATGATTGGCAATTGACATGTAATTATTATACTTATTTATAAGCATTATTTTGATACATTTATTATGGTAAGATATTTATAATCTGCTTTTCTAGCTATTTTGAAACATACACATTATTGTTAACCTCAGATATCTAACTGTACAATAGAATACCAGAATGTATTCTTTCTCTCTACCTATGGCTTTGTATCTCTAATTGATCTTTACCAATCCCCATACCTCTGGTAAGCACTTGATCCTCTGCTTCTATGAAAATTTTTTTAGGTGCCACATTTAGGTGAGATCATGCAATATTCAGCTTTGTGTGTCTGGCTTATTTCATTTAACATCATATCCTCGTGTCACTTTACATGGTATTCTTTTATTTCTGAATACTATCCCATCATGTCCATATACACCATTTTGTGTGTGTGCACGCGCATATCAATTTTCTTTGTTCTTTTATCCACTGATAGGTACCTTAGCAGATTCGTTATCTTAGCTGTAACAAGTGGTGGTGCAGTAAGCATAAGACTCCACATATCTCTTTGATGTGCTGACTTCGTTTTCATAGATCCCTAAACTGCGAGATTGCTGGCAGTTGTTTCTTTGGTGTTTGGCTTTGCATGGAGAAACAACACCCTGTCTTCTGTACTATTTAGGCTTCTTTTTCCCCTCCATATTCTTGCTAGTGTTGTTCTTGGTTTGGTTCACAGTGATCTCTGTTTCCTTACTAAACGTGAGCTTTTATTCACTTAATGCCCTCTCTTCTTCCTTCCCTTCCTTTCTTTTCCTTACTTCACTTCCTCTACCTCTCATAGATGGGCTGACGTCATAGGAAGGGCTCTTTGACCTACATGAACAGTACAAAAAAAGATTTAGGTAGTTAACTCTCAGTAGTTTACTGTTTGTTCAAAATATAAGTTAAAGTGTAACTGAGGGGTTATTAACAAGTGGTGGCTGCTGGGACAGGGAGGGTCAGTGATTCAGCCCTGAGCAGCTACAATCCATGCTCCCCATGGATGGCCCTACACCCAGGCACATTCTGGCAGTGCCAGGTAGACTCAGTGGACTGGATGGATGGATGGATGGATGGATGGATGGATGGATGGATGGATGGATGGATGGAACAAACAAAGATGGGAGGGGAGGGAATGATGGAGGATGGGAGAGGAGTTGTAGTAGAGGGAATAGGGAGTGGGCTTGATTAAAACCCACTGTGTGCATGTACAGAGTCTCAGGCATTACTATATGCACTCAAGTAACACACACACAGTTGAAGCAGAACTATGGGATATCATTTCACTTTGAATAAAAAAGTAACACACAGGAAATGATATGCTATTTCTTTTGTAAATATCTTTCATGAAATTGTTCTGAATCAAAGGTTTCATATTTATTTGCGAAGGCACAAATGTATGGTCTACAACAATGAGAAAAGATCCTCAAGCAATTTTGTTTTTAACGTTTAAACTAGTTTCAAGTTTATTTGGCTGTGTTTCTTGGATGAGCTGTTTAAGTCCTGATTTCCATTTCCTTAACGGTAAAAAAAAAAAAAAAAAAAAAAAAAAAAAAGTTAAGTATGATAAGTAGAGATAATGTCCATGCCTGCCATATGGTGGGTAGATGCTTGCTTTGTGGGCATGTGGAGATTATTGGCACACTAACTACATACTGCAGTAGCAGACACAGTTTTCCTCTGCTTGCCTGCTTGGTACTGATACTTCCACGGTGCTGCGCTGGAAATCAGAATTGGATGCCAGAATACCACCTGACCACTGACCACCTAGGTAGTCTTAGAACATATGCAGCTTTGATTGTATTGCCTAAGTTTTGTCGTAGTCATAGTATTCATACTCTTTGTGTTCTTGTAGGTTCCTTTCTAGAGTTCTCCCTTGTTAAAGGGTGACCATTAAATAGTATGTAGAAATTTTAAATAATAAACTTTAAACTTTAAACTTTTTAAACTTTCTTGGACATGCTGGGCTAAACACAACTACATATATTGCACAGAGTACATATATTAGGAAAATATTTGTTTTCTTTTTATAATTATTTCAGAGAATCCTATAGAGTTTTTTGGTTTTTTTTTTTATTTTGTTTTGTTTTTTGTTTTACTAAGGATTTTCTAGAGCAGGCTCACTTGAACTTTAAAAGAGCAGGCTTCAAAGTGCACTGAACAGTGTCTAGTGGGATGTGGCTTTAAGTCTTTATAATTCTTTCTTTGGTGGATAATTTGATGAACAAGGTTTATAAACTGTCTTTACGGTACTAGTAAGTTTTTCTTTTCTTCCTGGAGTTTTGCTGTTCAAGATTTATCAAAGGTAATTAAACTGTCACTTAGGGCTGGTGGTAGAGTGCTTGTCTAATACATACAGGGCCAAGTTTGATCTCCAGTGCTGAAAAATCCAAAGCAAAACTTGTTACATGCTCTTGTAGGCAACAATGGAAAAGAAATACTGCTCTTATTTTATATATTATATATGTTTACTGTATATAAGGATTCAGTTGCTGCTACTTTTATTTTTTTTTTCAAATGTTGCCTCCCAAAGATCGATTGATTGATCGATTGATTGATTGGTTGATTGATTGGTTTTGCATATGGGTGCTCTATCTGTGTGTACACCTGCAACCAGAAGAGGGCATCAGATCCCAGTATTGATGGTTGTGAGCCAACATGTAGTTGCTAGGAATTGAACTCAGGACCTCTGGGAGAACAGGCAGTTCTCTTAACTGCCGAGCCATCTCTCCAGCCCTACTATTATCTCTTTCAGCATTTAAATCATAATGAAATTTCAGATTTGGCATAAGAACTAGTCTATTTCTTATGCATCGTCTTGTGCAGTAGTTACTAACTGGTGTGATGTGGCTGTTGTGTGTAATTGAAGTGTGGCGAATTCTGATTTAGGTATGTTGCACAGATGTCTACATAATGGACCTGACGATGGCATAAAAGTAATGACTCAGTGAGTGTTACACTGATTACGTTCACACAGGTTGTGTTAAATAAACCGTACTACTACAGAAATGTATGTCACCCACCTTTTTCCTTGTGGTGTGCGGGGTTCGTCTGTGTCTGGCCTCCAGATCCTAATTGTTACTATTCCCTACTCATGTGCACACACCCAGATGTGACTTTTTTAAAAAACATTTTTACATTGTGTGCAATGTTAGGTCTCCCCTTCCACCATGTGGGTCCCTCAGGTGTTATCAATTAGTATAAATTAGTATAGTAAGTTGGTATAAATTAGGTTATCAATTTGATGGCAGGTACCCCTATTGAACCATCTCACTGGCTGCTATTAATGTGGTTATCAGAAAATTTTAAATCAGATGTCTAGCTGCTTCTGTTGCACAGTGTTATTAGTCTAAACTATCACAGCTTTCCTATTAAAAGTAGGAAGTGAGAATTGTGATCTAGAGAAGACTGTGATTAAAGAACCTTTGTAAAAAAAAAAGTTGTTTTTTAACTTAAAAGAGGGAAACTGAAATCACAAACAAAACCCAAGGGCAGATTCTCCAGCAAAACTAGGTATGAGGGTATCCTCACAAACTCCAGAATATGGTGGACTGAGATAGCAGGACCTTTCCATGTCTCGTGGAAAAATTCCCGTACGGCAGAAGGGTTTCCAAGGAGGCCAGACACAAGTCTCCAGCAAATGCCAAAGGGAGAGACTCTCCTTGACTGGAAAACTAAAGCAGGCAGGTCAGAGACCGGAGAACTGCGTCCAGGCTACAGTACTGTTTATTGTTACCCCAGTGTAGAGGAATGCTAGGGCGATGAGGCTGGGGTTGGTGGGTGGGGGGGAGCACCCTCATAGAAGCAGAGTAGGGGGGGATGGGAAAGGGGATTACATTTGAACTATAAACAAATAAAATATCAAATATCCAGTATGGGTGTGAGTGTCGCATCAACAAGCTAAAAATTCAAAATGTCTGGGGTGTACTTTTAGGATTTTAGAAGATTTCAACCAAATCTCCTTTTGTGTGTGTATGAGTTAGGGGTGGGGTGAAGGTTGTGTGTGTGTTTGGGGTGTTGACCATTCTTCATCTTAAAAAAGAAATCTTACTCTCTATTTATGGTTGGTAGATGGGTGGGCATAAGTCATGGTCTTCCCATGGAGGTCAGAGGACAACTTGGAAGGTTTCACCTCCCACCTTGGTTTTTGTTTGTGTTTCAAGACGGGGTCTCACTCTGTAGCCCTGTTTGGCCTGGAACTCACTATGTAGGTCACTCAGGTCTCCAACTCAGAGAGATGTGCTTGCCTCTGCCTCCCAGGTGCTGTGATTAAAGACATGTGCCACCCCATCAGCTTGCCCTCAGCTTGTCTTGAGGAGACATGTGTCTGGTTCTTTCCGCTGCAGTTATATACTCCAGGCTAGCTCTCCCTCTAGCTTGCAGGTGATTCTCCTCTCCTCCCGTTTCCCTTTAGGGCTACTGGAATTGTGGGTGCATCCTTCCGCATTTGGCTCTTTATGAGGGTCTGAGGTTGAGCTCAGCTATCAGACCTGCACAGCTAGCACTTCTACACACCTGCTCATCTTCATCTCCCCGGCCCTCCACCTTTACTTGTTTGGTTTTAAGACATGATCTCTCATTGAGCTTGAGACTCATCAGTTAAGCTAAGCTGTCTGGGAAATCAGCTTCGGGGATTCTCTTGTGTCTGCCCTGTCTTCATATATTGCTAGTGGGATCACAGATGGTTCTGTCTCTGTGAGGTCAGTGTGGAAGTCAGGGCAACAGTAGTCCCTTTAAAAGTTAGTTCATTTTTACAGACCCCAGAATTTTCACGTCTAGGTATGTACTCTAAAATTAACCTTTACAATTTCTGTCCTAATGCCAATTCTAACAGTTCTTTTTTTTTTTTTTTTTTTTTAAATTGGTTGTGTTGTGGGAATATATTAAAAAAGAACTATCACCCCACCTGGCCCGCCGGTACCAGCCGGCAACATCATTATGTCCCAGCGGGCTCTTGCTATTTTCTCCCAGCTAGCAATGATCATCTCACTTACATGCAGCTCTCTACACACCCCACAATCAGTCCTCTAGCGCCTAGTTCCGTGGTAAAAACATGACTCTTAAGGCTTAATTATCCAATCAGGTTTATATATCAATAGGATCACAACTTACAAGATGCCAATACAATAATCAGAGCCAAATGATAAAGACAATATTTTAACCAAATTATTCTAACCTTGTAAAAACCTTAGCTACCTGTAGCTGTTTAAAACCACGTGGGGTCTGGATCGTCCTCTTCCCCTGCCTCCATAATTTTCCTTGCTTCTTCCTCTCTGCTCCCTGACCTCTCTTAATCCTAAACTTCTAGCCCTGTCTCTCTATTCCTGTCGAATCACAGACCTGTCACTGCCCTAATGTGATTGGACAGAGAAAATGCTGCAACATTGGTTATTTTATTTGTTTACATTTCAAATATTATCTCTTCCCATCCACCCTTACGCTGCTTCTATGAGGGTCCTTCCCCACCCACCCACTCCCACCTCACCACCCTAGCATGTCTTTCTTTATTATTTATTTATTTATTTATTTATTTATTTTGAGTACACTGTAGCTGTCTTCAGACACAGCAGAAGAGGGCATCAGATCTCATTCCAGATGGTTGTGAGCCACCATGCGGTTGCTGGGATTTGGATTCATAACTTTTGGAAGAGCAGTCAGTGCTCTTAACCGCTGAGCCATTTCTCCAGCCCCCTAACATTCCTCTCTACACTGGGATATCAAGCCTTCACAGGGCAAAGGCCCTCCCCTCCCATTGATGCCAGATAAGGCTCCTTCAGGTCCTTCAGTCCTTCCCCTAACTCCTCCATTGGAGTCCCTGTGCTTAGTCCGATGATTGGCTGTGAGGATCCACATCTGTATTGGTCAGGATCTGGCAAAGCCTCTCAGGAGACAGCTGTATCCGGTTCCTGTCAGCAAGCACTTTTTGGCATCAGCAATAGTGTCTGGGTTTGGTGTCTGCAGATGGGACGGATCCCCAGGTGGGGCAGTTTCAGGATGGCCTTTCCTTCAGTCTCCGTTCCACTTTGTCCCTGTATTTCCTTTAGACAGGAGCAATTCTGGGTTAAAATTTTGGAGATGGGTGAGTGGTCCCATCCCTCAACCAGGGGCCATGCCTAACCCCTGGATATGGTCTTAACAGGTTCTCCCTCCCCTTTGTGGAATATTTCAGCTAATGTCATCTCCATTAGGTCCTGGGAGGCTCTTGCTTTCCTGGCGTCTGGGACTTTCTGGTGGCTCCCCCCAGTTCCCCATCTCCCATTGCTACACACTTCTGTTCAATTACCTGATCCTCTGTAAGGCTCCTCTGTCTCCTCCCATACCCGATTCTGCCACTTTTTTTCCCCTCCCCTTCTCTCTTCCTCCCAAGTCCTTCCCACCCACTATTTCCCTTGATTATGTTCTTCCCCTTTCTAAGGGGAGCATCCACTCTTTGGTCTTGCTTCCTCTTGAGCTTCATGTGGTCTGTGAGTTGTGTCATGGGTATTCCTCGCTCTTTGCCTAATATCCACTTACCAGTGAGTACATACCATGTGTCTTCTTTTGTGACTGAGTTACCGCATTCAGGATGATATTTTCTAGATCCATCCATTTGCCTGCAATTTCATGAAGTCATTGTTTTTAATAGCTGAGTACTACCCCATTGTGTAAAATGGACCACATTTGCTGTATCCATTCCTCTGTTGAGGGAGATCTGGGTTGTTTCCAGTTTCTGGCTATTATAAATATGGCTGGAATGAAAATAGTGGAGCATGTGTCTTTGTTATATGTTGGAGAATCTTTTGGGCATATGCCCAGGAGTGATAGAGCTGGGTCCTCAGGTAGTACTATGTCGAATTTTCTAAGGAACCATTAGACTGATTTCCAGAGTGGTTGTACCAGCTTGCAATCCCACCAGCAATGGAGGAGTGTTCCTCTTTCTCCACATCCTCACCAGCATCTGCTGTCACAACCTGAGTTTTTCGTCTTAGCCATCCTGACTGGTGTGAGGTGGAATCTCAGGGTCGTTTTGATTTGCATTTTCCTGATGACTAAGGATGTTGAACATTTCTTTAGGTGCTTCTCAGCCATTCGAGTTTCCTCAGTTGAGAATTCTCTGTTTAGCTCTGTCCCCCATTTTTTGATAGGGTTCTCTGGAGTCTAACCTCATGAGTTCTTTGTATATATCGGGTATTAGCTCTCTATTGGATGTAGAACAGTTCTTAAGTCTCAGTTGTGTAGACTTTGAGTCTGGTTAATTTGGGTGTGTGATGTTTTGATTTGTTTGTATTGTTTTGTGTTTAGATAATAAAGCTTATTTAAAAGAAAAATAAAAAGTATGCTACAATTATTTTTATAGCATTTAACGTAAGTAATCTAGGGTTTTAAGGTATATGGAGTACATAGATTATATGAAAATATTAGTCACTTTATGTAAGGGACTTGAGAGCATTCAAGAACTTGGTGGCGTTTACAAGAGTCTAGGAACAAATCACAAAACAACTTTGCATTTTGTGACCCAGAATTTTCCTCCTTAGATAGAGTTAAGAAAAGTAGATTCAGTATTTAACAATTGACAAGAAGCTTTATCAGTATCATGTTTATCATCAAAAGGGGTACCCATTGAAATTAAAAGAAATTGACAAATTGTGTCTTAGTGAAAATCACATAAAATGAAAATATAGTATAACTGAATTTCTTTTTCTTTTTTTTTTTTTGGTTGAGACAGGGTTTCTCCGTATAGTCCTGGCTGTCCTGGAACTCACTCTGTAGACCAGGTTGGCCTCAAACTCAGAAATCCACCTGCCTCTGCCTCCCAAGTGCTGGGATTAAAGACGCGCGCCACCACTGCCCGACAGTGTAAGTGAATCTTAAACACACTCTTGATATAAAAGGCCAGACAATGTACACTATATTTGCACTTGTACATTAAAAAAAACACACTGCTTTTTTTTAAAATTGTATACTCATTAAATAGACACTTACCGTTGCTAATATGTTATTTGTGCATTGCTCTGATGTAAGCTATACTGAATAAAATTGTACAAAGGAAGGAATGGCTGGGGATGTAGCTCAGTGTTACAGAGTGTTTGCCTAATACACAAAGCCCTCAGCACCACCAACAGTGACAACAAGAGAGTAAGAAGGCCTGAGTTAGGAGGCATTTACAGGAAAGAAGGAAAGAAAGAAACAGTATCTTGGTTTCTTTCCTGTTTCTTTTGTTTCTTTTCTGTAATAAAATAAGCTGACAGGAGCCACACATGGGGCCACGCCCTGTAATCTCAGCACTGGGGAGGCAGGGACAGGCAGAGCTCTGTGAATTCAGGACCAGCCTAGTCTTGTGGCTCCAAAGCAGCCAGAACTCTATCAACTCTGTCTAAAAGCAGTAGCAACAACAAAGGAACCTCACTGGGTACAGGTAGGCATGTGACAACCAAGCCTGAGGAGCTGACTGTGCTCTATCCCAGAATTCTTGTCAAAGTCGACGAGAGAAACAGATGGACAAAGTTTTCCTCTAACCTCCTCAGGCCTGGACCCTCTGGTACTTATAATAATAAGCAAAATTAAAACTGAAAATTTCTTCTCTGGCAGAAGAAAGAAAGAAAGGTTCTTAAGGAAGAACGTAAGGAAGAAAGGTTCTCGTCCTCATCAGTTTCATGTTGTAGTCCATCATGGGGCAGTTAACAGCGGGAGCTTGAGACTGCTGGTCACGGTGCATCCGTAGTCAAGAAGCAGAGACCAGGGAATGCTTGTGTGCAGTGTGCTCTGCTTGCTTGCTTCGTTTTATCCCCCGTAAGCTCCTCCACCCAGAGAATGGTTCTCCCTACACTTATGCTGGTCCTCCCCCATGACTTAACACAATCAAGATCACACACACCTCCCAGGTAATTCTAAATTCTGTCAACTTAGCAATGACACTAACCATCACATGTGACAGTGTTTTTGTCACTACACATTCTGATTAGATGTCCTTGCACAGGATCTATTTTTTCTTTTCCCTCTCCAGCCATCCCTGACAAGTAATTTCCCACGCCCCAGTCCCTGACATTCTCTTCTCCATGTTAACTCTGTGTTGAGGTATTAATGTGTGCCTGCTCCTAGTCCCAGTGCAGACCTCAGCTTTGTCCTTCTTTCTTTCTGGTGCTCTTGTGGGACAGTTCTTGTTCGGCATATCTAAGACCTGTCTTCTCTCCTCCTAAGTAAGCTGTTATCCGAATCGTAACCGTCTGCATCAGGGGCTTCACTCCGGAAAGGTTTTTGTTTTGTTTTACACTTCATTTTTGAATGTACTGCACAATGCTGCAAGCCTTCCTAATAATGTTTCTAACGTTATAAAGTCCTTTACTTCCATTTATAAAATTACCGTGGCAGCAGATCGCCGTTCCTGTAAGTTGCCTTTCCTTGGAGCTGAGCTGATTCTGTATGAACTGCCTACATTTGTTTTCTCTGTGACAGTGTATAGTTCTCTGGCCTTTCAGTTTTTAAGTTAAAAGTTAAAGTTTACAATTCTTTTGAGTTGAATAGGAAAGAAAAGTGCAGGCGCTGGCTAGTTGGGCAGAGCAAATATAAGGCCGTGTGC
>JADRCD010127308.1:0-12893 GCA_019843815.1 Montemys delectorum | reverse complement strand
AGAGACAGAGAGAGAGACAGAGAGAGAGAGAGTCAGCTAGGATCACATGGAGGGAGGGAGAGGGGTATGGGGAAAGGGGAGAGAAGTGGAAGGGGGTCAGAAAGTCAGAGAGAGAAAAAGGGCAGAGAAAGCAAGGAGGGGGACAAACAGTTCGGTTTTTTAGCAAGCCAGGACTACCTGCCTGTTGCTAGGTAACTGTTGGGTGGAGCCTAGAAGGAATGCCAACAGTGATATCAAGGGTGCCATCCAGTAATGAAGCAATAATGATTCCTACCACATTCACGGAGGACTTAGCATAAGACAGGGCTAGTTTGAGACAATGCAATTCGGAAACATGGAGATCTTCTTGCCTTTCCTGTTTGGGTCAGAGAAGTTGACCATTTAATGGATTCAAGTTCAGCTGAGTGGACTTGAACTCAATGTTCTTATTGGTTAATAAGTGTATCTTATTAACTAAGTAAGGTGCTGTGTTCTACCTAGACACATATTAAATGTCGCCAGGGAGCTACACAGTCAGTCAACTGTTATGCTAGATAAGTGTTCTGATAACTAAAGCTCTCAGTGAATATGAGAAGTGGCTACAGGGAAAGACGAAACATCCCTAACTAGAATGCAGTTCTTCTCAAGACCCAGACTGTCTTGCAAACAATTGGACTGCCTTTACCTTACAACTGATATAAGAATTTCCAGGGTGAGCTTGAAGATAATAGGAAACTTGTGCCACAAATATGAGGTGACCTCATGATATTTCTGGTCAGGTCTATGAATAATACATTCTGGGCAAGAGTGTATAGATTTGCTTGTATCCCTGGATTCCTCTCAGACTCCTGGGCACCTCCTATAAGATCTTGTGTTGATGTCTTCATCTCTACAGATAATAATTTACTCTCTAATTATCACATCTGTATTTTAGAAGAGCTAATTAGAAAGATTTTGATAGCTTTGGGAATTTCCTGTCAGAAGTGGTACAGCATACATAGCCTGGGTATCTGGGGATAATGGATCTAAGTTACACATTCATCTCTCCATCTCTAGTAATGACATGTCTCATGGCACTTCCCAGTGGCCCCCACATACCACATTTCCCTAACTACCTTAACTACCACTCTTTCACACACATTCAGCATTGCCATGTAAATGTCATTGTCTAGATACAAAACCTGTGAGAGAAATGAAAGCATGTGTGCTTTTAGCTAATTCTAAACTTCCGAAATCCTAGTTTGCCCTGACACACATCATTCCTCTGCCAAATTGTGTCTCTCACTTAACACTTGCATGGTGTTATTATGCTTAGGTCAGGGCCTGAGCTTCCTGTCTAAGAGCTCTGCATGGGGGCTGAGCCAGGCAGGAGTGCTGGTGGGGGTATTTCCAACTTAGTAAAAGACACTCATTTAAAAGATCCTGGAACATCTGTAACTTGCTCTTCTCACAAATGCAAAGACTAGCTTTCTCCATTCCCACTGTTCTCTAAGAGTTAAATTGCAGAAGGAGAATGAAACAGATTTCCCTAGTATTCCTTGAAGTCTTAAAACAGAAGCTGCTGTCAGTTTCTCTTCACTTACTGTCTGTCCATGTATCAGCCTGGAAACTGGAGCAGAGGAGCAGAGGAGGTGGAGGGAACAGGATCTGAATAAATGACTTTCATGGCTGTTACATGTGGCTTTGAAGAAGAAGAGGTCAGTTACAAAGTGGCACTATGTAGAAGATGTAGTTTCTGAAACAAACTTTTTTTTTTTTAAATACCCGTTTGGGGCTCAGGCTCTAGCTCAGTTGACGGAGGGCCTGCCTAGCATTGCACAGGGCCTAGGGTTCTGTTCTGAGCACTAGAGAAAATAGCCTTGTGGCAAAATTCTGTCATCCCAGATTGGAGGACCTGGAGCTCAAGCCAGCCTCAGTCCTCAGCGAAGTACAACGCTTCTCAAATAAAGAAAAATAATTCATGTTAGAATGGTTATTATTTACATTCCAGGATTCAACATCCACGTTGCTGAAGTCAGAAAGAGGGGCAAGAAGAGACTGTAATGGGCTTCCTGCTGCAGATTCCCTGGAGATGGCTGCCTGGAATATTGTACTGAGTAAGATTATGAAGCTTATCATGGGTCAATGGGAAATTAACTGGCATTCTGTATTTGTGTTTTACAATTTACACTTTCCTAGTGAGTTCCTGGAAGGACCTTGAGAGAGACGATTCATTATGCTCCGCCCTCTCTACTTTACAGTCCATTTTGAACATTGGGTCAGATCCTTTGTAATGCACCTTTCAGCGCTCAGAGGCACTGCTTGCTTGGACAACAACAAAGAATGGAATCAACGGACCAATACGAACATAGGTTCAAACAAGAGGGGTTAACAGGTGAAGGGTAGTAGAAAAAAAACCTTCAGTCTAGCAACCCTTGATGCACCACATCTTGTGTATTTCCAAAATAATAAAAGACATTCACTTCAAAAACCCCGGAACATCTGTAACTCGCTATATTCTCACAAATGCTGAAAAGCTGTCCATCGTACCTGAGTGGCAACACATTTTTCAAGCAGGAATTCCAGTAAGAATGAGACAAGCTATGAGAAACAGTCTGGGTCAGTCTTCCAAGAAGCCAGTAGTCTTTAGCACTGTTCTGGCTTTCAACTGTGGACAATATTTTTATGAAGCCAACTGATAAAAGGCTTGCTGATCTCTCTCCTGGCAGGAGTACAGAAATATGATAATTGTTATGAATGGTGTCTTAGAGCTGGGCTTCTCAACGATTCCACTCTGAGATCCGCAGAGAATTCTCACACATTACTATTGTTTTTCTTTCGCTTCTACAGAATTTATCAATGTCTTGGGTCATTATTTGCCTGATCACAACAGCATGCATTCATGAATATGCATCAGTTAAAATTCTGCAATTTTACGTGTTAATTTGCAAATGTCTTTAGGTATTTATAGCAATTAAGTAAGACCTTGATAAATTTAGAGGAAATTTAAAAGGCTATAAGTGCTTGTGCATTTGGATGGCAGATTCTGAGATAAATTATGTTTTATGTAACTTAATTTGTTGATTGCTTTATCACATTATATATTTCCGCATTTTTTTTATAGTTCTTCAGCAGTGAGTGGTCTCCTCTTTGTTTATTTGGTGGGCTTTCTGCTGTTGATTTTAGCTTGGCTAATGTAGGTTATCTGTCTTGTTGCTTTTTTTTTTATTTTAAAAATATTTATTTTTAATTTTAATTTTGTGTGTGTTTGTGTGCAGTTTTGTGTATGTGTGTAGATATGTAGGTATGTGTATATGAGTGTAGTTTCCCACAGAAGCCAGAGGAGAATGTGTTATTGCCCTAGAGCTGGAGTTATGGGCACACAGGAGCCATCTGACCTGTTCTGGGAACTGAACTCAGATCTCGTGTAAGGTCAGTGCACGTGCTTAACTGATTAAAGTATTGCTGAGCCCTACATTGTGTGTGTTATCCATGTCCATGTTTCTGCATTTAACATGAGAAGTTGTGTATATATGTAGAGTCCAGATCTTGAATGTTGAAGTCAGATGTCTTCCTCTATGTTTTCAAATCTGGTTTGTTTGTTTGTTTGTTTGAGACAGTGTCTTTCACTGAGTCTGAATATGGCTGATTCATCAAGGCTGGCCAGGGGACCCAGGAATGCTCTACCATGTCTCCAGTGCTGAGATTACAGAAGGGCTGCATTACATGGAGGGTTTTTTTTTTGTTTTTGTTTTTGTTTTTTTTTTTTTTTACATCTTGACACTGAGGCTTGGAACGCAGGTCCTCGTGCATTCCTGAAACTCATTTATTACTTGAGCCTCTGGAAGCATCCCTGTTGTGAGCTAAGGTGGATCAAGTCCTGTCTTAGCCCTACCAGGTCAGAGATTCCCAGATATGGAGTGACTCTCAAGCTTTCTGTCAGCATCAGTGCGTGGCCCCTCTGACAGCCTGTGACAGCATCATCAGGAGTAGTGACAGCCTTACCGAACACAGTGGTGGGTTATTCCAACAGGCACTCTTCTACAGGCAGGGAGTGGTGAGACTGAGATGGAGAGCAGAGTCCAGGGAAGATGTGTCCTCCTGAGAGTTGGCATGTCCCAGGGTGAAAACAAAACCAAAGGAACACACAGAAAATAGGGCACAGAAAGTGGGGACAGCATGGTCACAGTTACATGTGGGGGAAGGAACAGTTCAGGACATAGAGCTCCAGCAGTATGGCCACCTCAACTCAAAATTCCAGTGAACAAAGACTAATTTTAGCTCAATATGTCTACTACACTATCTAGGCCATCTTGTGTTAAGTATCTAATCTGTCAATCTACCTACTTCCCTATTAACTAATTAAAATGAATTTTACATTTAACTTGGAAACCAGTATTCTATTTTGAAACTTTCAATGTATGTATGTTGTAAGAAGACACTGATTAGGACCTGTCCATGAAAGGAAATGGCTATATGACAATGAAACTGATGGAGGATCCACTCTGGAAAGGTAGACACATAGAGTAGGCAGTTGGTGGTGGCGGCGGTGGTGGTGTGGTATGTGTGTGTTTTAGAGGAGGAGAGGGACGAAAGAAAGAATTAGAGTGTTGGTTAATTATTCTCATAATCTCTCATTACTTTGCTCTTGAGAGGGCTTTATTGTCTTGATTACAGCTACTCTACATCAGAGACAGATTATCTGCTGATATGTCATGCAAACTGTTAAAAGTGAACGTGCCAGAGTGATGCTATCTTAATCACAAGGAATATTTGACTCTCTAAAAAATAGCTGTCTAGATGATTCTGACCCATGAGTATGTTGAAAGCATTTAGATAATTGTTATCTCCTTTGCATCAAAACCCACATGGCTGACATCTCTTGCCACCTTCCTTCAGATACGTGAGATAGTAAAGACAACCAACAAAGTTCATGCTCAGGAGAGAATGAATCACCATCTTGAAGGGGAGGTTTATAAATCTCTTTTCTGTCTATTTGATAGATCTTCAGTTCTCCCAATCATCTTAGTGGTCTATGATCACCACTCTAGCCTCTGCTCAATGCCTTGCACAGAACCTAATATACAGTTAGAAGTTGAATAAGATCTTTAAAATGAGTGCATGGATAAGTGAGTTATTCCTCAGTAATATACACCCTAATATATATAATATATAGCCTAATATATTCTGCCTAGAAATTATTATACATTTGAAATAATTTAATACCTGGTGTAGATATTATGCTAAAGCAACAGAGAGTTATCTTGTTACAATAGATGAAAGCTGATCAATATTTAGTGTGAATTGTTAGTCAGCAACTAGGCTGACTATATATATGACATACACACACATATACATATATATGACTACATACATAACAAATATGTTCTATTGCATGCATAAGCCTGTATCAGTATTCATAAGTTCACATGCACATTCAGGAATTGAGCAATATATGCATTATGTTGTACTCATATACATATACACACAGGTATCATTATAGTGACCTCGTGAGAAAGTGTTTGTGTGCCACCTGACTATTTAAGCTAAGAAAACCCTTATGTGCTATGAAGCCAGGTTGGGACATGAGCTAAGTTGTCTGGGCTGCTGTGAGCTCTCCCCAGATGGGTGAGCAGTGGTCCTCGGATGAGTGTGTAGTGTTCCTTTATGGATTTCCTCTTGTTTGGCCATTCTGAATGTAGACAGCCTCAGTACTCTCCATGACTGACCCCTGCAGTAATCATCTCTTATGAGAACAAGAGGCAGAGGGCCAGCTTTCTGACTAAATCTTCTAGATCCTGAAAAAGCCAGTGTGCCCCTTTCATTCACAGGGAGGTCACATCATGCTGCATGTAAATGCATACTGGTATAATAATTAAATTGTATAGGTTTTATAATTCCTACCTTGCCTTAGTCAGTGATTAGAGAAATCATAATCAACAGGCAACTAATAATATTGTATGTTAGAGGCAAGCGTATTAAAACAGTAAACTAGGTTTAGGAAGATAGTCCATGAAACTGAACAACCTTGTGCTTCAGGCCTGATACTGAGAAAGTCCTTTAAGAATGTGATCCTTTTCAGCTGGGATGTGGCTCAGTTGGTTGAGAGTTTGCTTAGAAAGCACAAAGCTTTGATCTTTGCTATTACATAAATGGGGCATGCTGGCATACACCTACACAAACAGCACTCAGGAGCTGGAGGCATAATAATCAGAAATCCAAGTTTATTTTTATCTATACAGTGAATTCTAGGCTACCTTGAAATACATAAAACCCCCAAAAGAAAGAAAATAAATCAACAATTCAGTCCTATGTTCTCTGTTAAACTATACAAAATCAGACATTTTACATTAATTTTTACATTAATTTTCTTAAAGAACTCCCTGACCCACTTTGAAGCCACAGGTACCCAGACTTACACGTGTCTCTGTAACAGTCCTCTGGAACAACCATGAAAGTGCATCCAAGGGTCAGGGCAGCTCCAGCCATGGGATCTTCTCGTATATGGGGGTGAGTAGTCTGGGCCCTTCGGAATGTGGGTGTTGAAGTCTAGCTCTTGGCAAGGAAGGACAAACCTTGCCTTCACAGCAGTGGAAACTGTATGTCTAGGCTCTGGCTTGGGCTGGGAGCAGTCAGGCTAGTGTGCCCAGGGGAGAGGGGACACAGAGAGTAATTAGGGTCCCTGGAAATCAGATGTAAGAATGGGTCGGTGTTCAAATGTGTGTGGGTGCATGTATGTGTATGTGCGTGTGGAATTCAGAGAATAACTTTGGACATGGTCCTCAAACGCTGTCTACCTTTCTTTTGAAACAGGGTCTCTCGCTGACCTCACAAGGCTAGCTGGCTGGTTGGGAAGCATCAGCTTGTGATCTTTCCAGTGCAGGGATTACAAAACAGTCCCCAGAGTACCTGAGTTTTGTGTGTGTTTTGGAGAGGGAATTAGGTCCTTGGATGGGCAGCATTTTGCTCATGAAGTCACCCCCGACCTCATTCTGAACTTTACTCCAAAGGCAGGGTTGTGTTGTTGAAGCACGGTCCACAAGCCGCTTTCACATTTTGATTTCTTGCCATCCTCTGGCTGTAGGTGTAGAGAATGGATGCTGCTTTGCTTTGCATTTTTTTCTCTAGCATCACCCCCCCCCCCCCGCAGTACAGTTACAGCTGGGTAAACAAGGCTAATGTTGTTTGATACAGAGAAGGGAGGCAAATCTCTCAATATTCCAAATGGAGGAATCTGTGAGTATAACAGGTAGCGCCTGGCTCCTGTCAGAAGTGCAGGTGACATCCCACCTATGATGTCTAGTTGGCTGGGTAAGCATGAACATGAGAGAGTGATTTGATGGCATCTGGTATCCCCTCTCTGTCCTAGAAGACATCGGATTGGAAGCGCTAATCATGGAAGAAGACTGCAAAAGATTTCAAGCATTACTGGTTTCCTTTTTAGGAAGAGAATTAATTGCGCGGCGCCTATCTTGACCAGCAAGAAAGACACCACACCGTGCTCTTCTTCCAGCGGTTTACTCAGGATCCTTTAACATTCTGCAGGCTTCTCCACCTGCAGGCTTCTCTCCTCTCCCCCCGACCCCCAGTCCAGTCCAGATATAGTATCCCCAAGCCAATCAGCGCTGGGAGCGTACTGCTTGGCTATTGGCCAATGGTTGCATCACGCCATTTCTGACACCGCCCGTTGCCAAAGAAGGAGTTGTTTACCACGGAGGAGAGGAGCACTCTCCCGCTAGTGGAAGGCGGAAAGCCGCGCCGTTTTAAGGCTTGGCTTGTCGGCTTGTCGCAGCTCTCCACAGAGGATCAGGGCCATATCAGTGGCAGGGCAAAGCCCCGGGTGCCCATGAAGGTCTCTAAACTTCTGCTGACAGTTGGACTTTGTCACCCTCACTGTGACCATTAATTTTGATTGTTAACTAGATGACACTCATAGTTACCATAGGCACAATCCTCTGGGTATACCTGTGATGAGGAGGAAAGACTCCCCAAGTCACAGCCCTCCCCTCCCCCGCAAAGACCAATTCTGATGCAAACACATAAGAGTCTTTAGAGCAATGTCTCTCACCATCCCCATTGCAGAGTGAGCACCCTCGAGGCTAGAGGTGTAGGGTATTTATTGTAGTTATAGCAAGCATGGGAAATTTCCATACAGACCAGCAAGCTAATATTTTAAAAACAGCACTTCTGGTGTAACGTCCAGGAACTGAACACAGGAGGAAAACCACCTGACAAGCAGTTATGGCTAAGTTATCTATTCTCTGCAGGATACCTTCAGTTATTTGAAAGTCCACCTTGACCCTGCTATTGTAACGTGACTGGCTATCACTAAGTGGTTGTGGTAGGGTTGTCCTGGAGTGTTTGCTCCGGTGGATTTTTGTGAGTTTCTTCCTGGAATAGGAGTTTAGCCCCTCGTTTCACCCACCATGAAGTTTCTTTAAAAACGGGGTTGTTTGGACTTTACAATGTCGGCAGCACCATCACACAGGCTGGAATTTGGACAGAATAAAATGAGAAAGTGAACTGAGCGCTGGTATTCATTACTCTGCTTCCCGACTGTACATCCAATGTGACGATCTGCCTTCCCTTTCCTCTGTGACATGATGTATCTCCTGGAACTCTAAGCAGAAGTAAAATAAACCATTCTTCTTAGAGATGCTTTTGTCAGGTGTCCTGCTTGTTTCTTTTTGTTTCGTTTGTTTGTTTGTTTGTTTTGTTTTGTTTTGTTTTGTTTTTTTTTACGTTCAACAAACTAGAGTAGCCTGGAAGAGAGAAGCTTAATTGACAGGATGACCCCGCCATCCGGACCTATAGATAGGTCATTTTCTTAATTGATGATTGGGGTGGGAGGGCCAGTCCATTGTGGTTGATGTGGCCCCTGAGTAGTGTAAGAATTCGGTCTGAGCAAGTCATGAGGAAAACCACTTGAGATCCTACCAGAGGTTCCTGCTTTGCCTTCCTTTGCTGAGGAATGTGATGTGGAACTGTAAGCTGAAATAAACCCTTTCTTTCCCAAGCTTTTGGTCATAGTGTATTACCAGAACAATAGAAACCCTAGTTAATACTAGAGGTATTTCGTCCCGGAAATGAGAAAAGTAACCCATTCACTAGACAATTCCATTTCTTGCCTTCTCCAGAGTCACCTGCAGACTGTGGCTCCTGTTATGCCCCAATTCTGCAGGAAACCCAGGAGAGCTCAAGAACTTCGGAGTTTGCTGCAATTTTGCATAAGAGTTCTTTATTATGAATCTTGACCCGGATTGCAAAACTTCCCACAGCTAGGTCAGGAGTGCGATCATGAACTTGGGTGTCTTGGCACTTGTCTACAGCATAGTTAGAAATGCTTTGAATGCGTAGGGTGAAGGGGAGGGGAGATGGGTAAGGGAAATCATAACTCAGGATACCATTTGGTAGGGTGAAATTGTGAGGCTGAGAGGGGGATTCTTCTGACCTAAAAATCGTCATTTGTGGCGCTATCAGGAGCTAGTTTTATGGTTGGCCATAACTGTCTGTGACCTCTGATTATCTTTTTTCTATGATTTAAGTGCGGGACCCTAATTTCCTTTCTCCAAGGACAGGCATCAGCTTTGCCTAGTTATCTGAGAGAGTGCTACTCTCCATGCCACTGAAGCTGGGGAGTTTTTGTCATTTGTCTTCCTCAAACTGGCACTCTTGGCTCCTTGAGTCCTCTCAGAGTGGCCAGGGAGGGGGAAAGGACCCCCACATTTGCTGCAAAGGGGGGCAGGGGTTGAGGAAAGCAGAGCTTCTGAGGGAAAATGCAGGGACAAGACACAGAAGCAAGCCTCCCTGAGCTTGCTGTGGGAGAGAGCCTAAGGGGAGTGGGGACTTCTGAGGGAGAGTGCAGAAGCAAGCCACCTGTGCCCTTCGGCTCTCACCTGCCTTCTCAAGGCCACTTCTTACCCTGACTGCCCCCATTGACTCTGGCTCTTCCCACTGATATAGTTCAGATGATTTTTTACTGTCATGTGAAACCCCGATATTGGTTTGATCTGGTGGCACCTGGATTTATACCTCTGCTACCTGGAAGGTGAGAGACAGGTATCCCACCAAGCAGACCTCATTAAGGGTCTGTAAACAAGGTGGGGGCCTCCTGAATCAGGTCTACTTGAACACATACACATCTTTAGTACTATTGAGTCAGGTTCCAAAGCAGTGGCCCTGGAAAATGAAGAAGCACAAGAACAATTCTAGATGTATCGTCTATTAAGAGAGGAAATTGAGATACATTTGAGATAAAAATTTGTGCTTATAAAAGGAAGATTTATCTGTAAAAATATAAAATATATCTATAAAAATAAATGATGTGCAACATTTGGGTTTGATGACGGTAGAAAAATGAGCTGAAGGTTTCATAATTACAATATTCCTAACCCTTAATGAGAATCCACACACAAAAGAACATCAGCTGCCTGCTGCATGGAATCAAGCTCAAAGGACTACTAGACTCACACCACCCTGAGACATCCCAGAATCCCAGTAGCCAATGTTAAGAAAATTAAATTCTGGAGAAATCACTAGTAAGGCTTTTAACAATCTCATTGACTCTTCACCTGGTGAGTTATCTCAATCAGTCGGGAAAGCATTTTGCTTTGAGTTCCTGTTGAGATGAAGGAAGAATGGCAAAGTCAAAGAAAGAAAGTGGTAAACAGGAGGAAAATATGGGAGGAAGGGGGTTGGAAGGAGGGTGGGGCAGGCGGGCAAGCAGCTGCAGCTGTATGCTATGACCTAGTTCTGTAAGCCCTAAGAGATATCCCTGTCCCTGCTCTCTGCAACAATGACACTACCTTTAGGCATATCTCTAGTCAAGCCTCCTGATGCGGTGATAGCTGTCCTTGTCACTTTCACAAATGTCATCAGCAAAAGAGACAGTTCCACTTTCCCGGAGTATACCTGCTTCACCCGAGGATCCGTGGATACTTAGTTTTATTTTCACACTATCAATAAATGGGAGATGGAATCAGAGAGAAACGTTTGGTTTGGTTTGGTTTCCTTTTGTTTAATATGTTGGTCTCTGCGTGGCAGTGAAATGCCTTTCCTGTCATCAGGACAACAAGGAGCTCTGAATTATCTTTAAAGCTATCAAGGCAGATACTTAAAAGACTACGTGGGCATCATAGTTCGTCTCAGCTTCACTGAGAATCTGCAACTCCCAGGCATACTGGGAATGGAGAAAAAAAAACCAGATGCATTTGATTTATCAATATTGTGTTAGTGCACGTCCATATGTAGAGGGCAGGGTGAGCTTTGTGGAGTCATTTCTCTCCTTCCACTTTTACGTGGATTTTTAGGGTTTGAATTCAGATCATCAAACTTGGAGGCTAGTGCTTGACCAGCCCGTCATTCTGCTGACTTTGTTTTCTGTGTGTGGCTTCCTTCTGTTTGGTGCCAGAATTTACTCTTCACTAATTCAGGGTTTCGCCTCTTTCTCTGCCGTGACATCTATGTTCTTGGATGGAAGTTCACATGCACAGCTGAGCACCAGGCATTGGAGGGCACAAGTGTGGGATGTGGGGCCCTCATAGCATAAGTCCTAGCTGAAGTTGACAGTGAAGGGGGACAGTTTTACAATTCTGACTTCGTTAGATGCTAGTTGGTTCCTTACACATCCATGCTTGGTCATTTTGCTCCTCCTGAGCTAATGGGGTTTGACACCACTGTGAAACTACTGGAGCCTAGAAAGACTGCCAGGCCCTTCCAGAGACCCCACTGCTTTCTTTCTTTCTTTTGTTTGTGAGAATGGAGTACATCAGAATGGCCTTCCCCTCTTCTAGGATTCTCCAGGGCTGTAGGTTGGTAGTTTTGTTTTATACTGAACCCTGCTATAGGTGTGTGTAAGAGTATTTTCCATTTGCAAAGAAGGAAAATGTGATCTACAGAAGCCGTGTACTTTCCCAGAGCTACAAACAAACGAGCCACTCAGTTCAGTCTACTTTTTCAACTCATGGTACTTGCTTCCCGGGGTCTGTGACAACCATTGCTGTGCAGGCCATGATGCGTTTTGGTGTGTGTGTGTGTGTGTGTGTGTGTGTGCGCGCGCGTGTGCGCGTGCGTGCACACACAATCATTTGCCTAGCCTCTATGAGCTGAAGTTCTTGGATAGAAGATCTCGTATGGTTTTCTCTGTATCCAGCCTCCTGGCCCCACTATCTGCCTGTGGGATCTTAATCTAGAATTTGTTAGGATTCAGAGCAGTATGCTCAGTAAATTACTAAATCGATGAGTGTTTATTCTGTGCAAGTATTTTTCTCATCTGTATGACTTCACTAGAGTTATAACCAGTAAAACTACCACAAAGAGGTAGGTTAGTGAACCCACACAGAGAATAGACTATTCTAGACTAGTGAACCTATACAGAGAGTAGATCTTTAGGCTACTAACCCCACAAAGAGTAAACTCCTGTAGGCTAGTGAACCCACAGAGTAGACCACCATAGGCGAGTGAAGCCTTACAGAGAGGAAACCCCATTAGACTAGTGAACCCACACAGTGAATGGACTCCTAGATGTTAGTGACTTCATACAGGAAGTAGAGTTTTGTTCTACCTTCAACTATCACCTTGACAAAAACCTAGAGTTATTTGGGGGAAAGGGCACTTTAATTAAAGAACTGTCTAGATGAGACTGGCCACACCTCAGAGCATTTGCTTTATTTCCAGTTGATGCAGAAGAGACAAACCCACTGTGAGTTGGTGCCACCTGTAGGCAGATCGACCTTGTAGCTGAGCAGCCTTTCTCTGTACCTCTGCCTCCAATTCTATGCCTTGATTTTCTGTTCTAGCTTCCCTCAGTAATGGGCTATAACCTGTAAGTTATACAAATCATTTTTTTCTTACAAGATGTTCTTGGTCATTCTGTTTGTCACAGCAATTGAAAGCAAGCTAGAACAACCCTGTAGTTTACTGACTTCACAAAGGAG
>JADRCD010127307.1:0-11974 GCA_019843815.1 Montemys delectorum | reverse complement strand
TTGTTAATACGATTATAACATGAAGTTAATGGCTTGCTAATCTGCTGCTTAGCTTGTAAGTCCCTCTACCTGTGCCCACACTACTTGGAGTATTATTTATGTACCTATGGTGAAAATCAAGCTGTAATCCTGACCACTGGGGTATTGCAAGCTCTGTGCTATTCTCTTCATGTAAATGTACCCTAAGCATATACTGAACACAATTCCCCTCTGTTTTTCCACTCCTTTCTTTCTTCCTCTATAGACTTAGCTGGACAGATGCTCAGCTGTATCTGGGGGCACTGCTGAGCCACTGGAAGAGCTGCTGTTCTCGTTATTCTTTATCTCTCTCCCCTCTCTTCCTCCTTCCCTTCCCTCTCCCCACCCCCTTCAACACAGTGACCACAGTATTTGTTGAGCAAATTAATAAATGCCCCTACTTGCAGGAGAGATTAGCATTTCATGGGGAAGAATGTGACTCAGTGGCTCAGATGATAGCCAGGCACATTTTAGTATAATAAAACCCTCTCAGGTGTGGAGGAAACAGAGTCATTTGGAGTTCAGTTTTCTGTTTGTCATTTAGATTGCCCTCAACTTCCTGTGTGGTTGTAGAAGGAAAAGCCTCAGTTACGTTCACCGACACCTGGGAACATTGCTTTGTGGACCTTGGAGATCCTTGGCCCAGAGTAGCCACATCTTAATGTTGCAGGTGTGCAGAATGGTCTCTGCTGCTGTTTTGGTTTATCCCAGGTTTAGCATCGTCAACAGAATCTGCACCATCTTTATCCAGCCGACTTCAGGCCACTGTCCTGTTGGCTGGATGACTCTGAGGAGTATGGTGTGGATATATGCCACTAAACATAGCTTTGAGACTCCTTAAGGAGACTCATAGGCCTTAGAAGCCATCACCACCATGTGATCACTGACCAGGATGAAGTCCTGAGACACAGAATGGTTACAGAGGGAAGCTGGGAGAGGCCACAACAATGGAAGAAGGAAAGATCAGAGAGATTTTATTGATCATTGCTAAAATGATGGTGTTTTCCCTTCCATAGCAGCTTGGCAGGACACAAATAGTGCACAAAATATATATTCTATATGTGCGTGCTTACTGACAAATCGCTGTGAAGATGGCTTACATGCCCACCATTACGTATTAACATCAGTGTGACCACGTAAGTAATATATATCACAACCATTTATACGTGTCTGGATGTGTGTATGAATGTGTATACATCTCTCTCTCTCTCTCTCTCTCTCTCTCTCTCTCTCTCTCTCTCTCTCTCTCACACACACACACACACACACACACACACACACACACACACGTGTCAAGCAAAGCGGCTGTGCCAGTGAGCAGCGAGTGAGCCCATGGCTAGGAGGTCAAGCCTTCTTGTTTTTTGTTTGCAAGGAAAATTGGGAAAATTCCCTAGGGTGCTAGGATTTATCCCATTTATTAAAAATCAAAGCTAACACTCTTGATATCTATAGCTGTCTCCGAGTCTGAGAAGCAGCTCATGGCAGTATTCACAGGAGGCAGCAGTGTCTGGTTTTCCTATGGAGAAACAATTTTTTCTTTAATTTTCTTTATTTACATCCCAAATGTTGTCCTTCTCCCAGCCCCCCTTCCCAGGGTTCTTCACCCTTCCCTACTCCCCTTTGCCTCTGAGAGGGTCCCTCAGGCATTTCCCCTTCTCTGGGGCATCAAGTCTCTACAGGATTAGCCACATCTTCTCTTACTGAGGCCAGACAAGGCAGTCCTCTGCTGCATATATGCTGGGGGCCTTGGACCAGCCTGTGCATGCTCTTTGGTTGGTGGCTTAGCATGTCTACAGACATTGACCTTGTTCAGGTCTTGTTTAGGAAGCCATATTGGTGAGTCTTCATTGGTGTATTGTTTCTCTAACGTTTCTAGGAGACACAGTCTTGCAGCAAGCTTTCTGGTCCTCCGGGTCTCGCAGTCTTACCTCCCCCTCTTCTGTGGTGACCCTGTACTTAGGTGCCGGTACTGTGTTGTAGATGTACATACTAGTTAGGACTGAGCTCCACAACTCTGCATTTTGATTTTCTGTCATGGTTTCCATTTGTTGCAAAGAGAAGTTTCCTTGATGGAGTGGGGTGGGGTGCGGGAGAGCAAGAACTATACTTCTCTGTGGGTATCGGGATGAATCTTTAGAGTGTAGTTAGAGATTATGTTGGTTTAGTAAAGTGGCACTTATAAGTTCTACTCCAAGACTCGTGACTTCACTAGCCCTGGGTGGTTGGCTGGGTTTCTAGTACCAGACATGATTTGCTGCTTGTCGAGGGGGCCTTAAGTCCAATTAGAAAGCTGTTGGTTACCAGAATGGTGTGTGTGCCACGATTGCACCCTTTGGGTTATCGTGCCATGCTGGTCACTGTGGCTCATCAGAAGGAGTCACCCCTGGGCGGGACTGTTGGCTGCTTCCCTCCTTTCAAAGCTGGCAATGGCACCTTGTGGTACCATGAAAGTTAGTCCTCAGGGAGGAGGCGTTGGGGTCGATCCAGCTCAGATCCTCTGGCTCTGTGTCCGAAGCATATGATGCCTTCAGCAATAGGCACTTAAACCCTTGATATCTGGGAGGCAGCCAAGGGGAAGAGAAAGATCTTAAAATGTCTTGGTAGTCTCTTGGAAAACCCTGGCCAACAATGCTATGTGTGCTGTCTGGGTTCTTGTAAGGAGCATTGTTGGCCCAGGTGAGAAATCTCATTTAAACTATGTATGTACTTGCAGACTTAGATGCATCACAGGTATTTTAAAGTAGGTAATAATATGATCCCTTAGCACTTCTCAGACACCCTCACTGTTATCTACAACCCTCCTTCCTTCCTTCTGTATTTATCTCCATCCTCCTTAACTCTAGTTCCCTGTCTTCCCCTTCTTATCTCCTGTGAGCTGCTTTTCATTCTCCTTTCTGTTGCTCCCTACCCAGAAGGGGCATCTTACCTTCCTGATTTATGTAATTACTCACATCTGAAGATTAAGAAGTAGAAACTACAGACGAGAGAAAATATGTGATGTTTGTCTGTCTGGGTCTAGATTCTCACTGATTTTTTTTTCTAGTTCCATCTATTTACCTGCTAATTTCATTTTTTAAAACAGCTGAAAAGTATTCCAAAGTATATGCAATATGCTTAGTATATATGCAATATGCACAGTATACGTGCAATATGTATATATACATGCACCACATTTTCATTACCCATCCATTCACTGGAAGATATTCAGGTTGTTCTCATTTCCTAGCTATTGAAGAGAGCAACTGTGAACATGGCTGAGCATGTATCAATGCAGTAGTATGTTGAGTCCTTTGGGCACATGCCAAGCAGTAGTATAGCTGGGTCATGTGCTAGACTTCTTCTTAGCCCTTTGAGGACTCTCCACACTGACTTCCAGAGTGCTCAGACCAGCTCACAATCCCAACCAACAATGAATGAATTTTCTGAGCATTTGTTGTCTGTGGTTTTATTGATTTTTGGTGTTCTGTCTGTCTGGGGGATGATGAAATCTCAAAACCATTTTGTTTGCATTTCCATAATTAAGTATTAAATGGAAGTTAACTACACTCATGTTTGGGTCTTCAGTTTCTTTTCTCTTTTTCTCCCTCCCTCCCTCCCTCTGGGATCTTCAGTTTCTTTTTTTTATCTCCCTCCCTCTCTCCCTCCCTCTGGGGTCTTCAGTTTCTTTTCTCTTTTTCTCCCTCCTTCCCTCCCTCCCTCCCTCCCTCCCTCTAGGGTCTTCAGTTTCATTCCGTTGGATTCCATGTTTGCTTTCGTGCCGTATGGCCATCACTGTGGCCCTGCAGTAGAACTCAAGACCTGGAGTGCTGACCCTCTAGCTTCGTTCCTTTTGCTCAGGGTTATTTTGCCTTTTCAGGATCTTTTGGGTTTCCATAAGAACTTGAGGATTTTTTTTTCTTTCTATTCCTGTGAATAACGAGGGTATTATTTTGATTGGGGTTGCATTGAATTTGTAAATTGCTTTTGATAGAATGGTCAGTTTCACAGTATTAATTCTGCTAGCATTTTGTCTAAACTCCACCCCACAGTTGTCATGACCGTCTCGGCCAGCAACCCGAGAACTCTTCTTTAAGCAGTTTATTCAGGAACCTTGAACAATCTTCTGACCCCTTGGGCACCTTCCTTAGCCCTTAAATGCTGAGCCTATTGCAATAGGCCATGTGGTGAATGCAGATAGGCCACTAAACGTGGAAGCAAGCCAGGCCAGCAAGCACAACCAAATAAGGACTTGTTTATCAGGGCAGTGCTCCTGAAAGGAGCAGAAGACAGCGCCATCTTAGGGCGAGGCCCAGGGGCTCTCCACACACAGTTACCTGGCAACAACCAGGTATGCCTGACTCACTATGAAAGGGGCTGCTTGCCCATCCTCTCTCTCTTGTTCTTGTCTTCCTGCTCCTGCTGTCTCCACATTCCCTTCCCCCTCTCTCCATGTGCTCATGCTCAACCTCTACTTCTCTACTCCTCTTCCTCTCTCTCTCTCTCTCTCTCTCTCTCTCTCTCTTTCTCTCCCCCACCCCGCCTTCCTCTGCCTCTACTACCCTCTTAACTCCCTTTCTCATGCCATGAGTAAACTCTATTCTATACTGTCCTGTGACTGGTCCCTCAGGGGGAAAGGATGCCTTAGCATGGGCCCGCTTAGGCACCCCCTTCCCCTGTACCTGACTACACCTCCATAGAACATATCCCCTCTTCTCTTTATCTTTTTATAAACACATCAAGTTCTACTAATCCACAGACATGGGGTTATCTCCATATTTTAGTGTCTCTCTCTATCTCCTTCACATGTTTATGGTTTTCATTGTGACAGCCATTTATGCCCATGTTTATTCCTATGACATTTTTAAAGGCTATTGTGAACATGAGTGCACCCATGGTCTCCTTCACTGTGCATTTGTTGGTGGTGTGTAGAAAAGTTATTGATTGTGCAAGCTGATTCCGTGTTCTACCATGTTGCTGAAATTGTTTACTATTTATAGATGCTTTGGGATCTTTTATTTATCATATCATGTCATATGCAAGTCTGGAGGGTTTGACTTCTTTCCTAATTTGCCCCCTCTTTAATTTCCTTCCCTTGCTTTATTGTTCCAGTTTACACTTTGAGCACAAGACTGGAAAGGTGTGGGAACTGAGTGAGATTCAAGCTCGTCTCCATTTAGGTGGTCTTGCATGTGGGTTTCTCATATAGACATTCTGTTAGGTTGAGATATATTCCCCACAGTCCTACTCTCTAGGATGCCAGGCCACTTTTTATGTTTTACTTTGAGATGGACTGCCCAGGTTGGCTTTGATCTCGCTCATGTAGGCTTGCAAAACTTGTGATACTCCTGACTTAGTCTATCAACTGCAGGCTTGTGTTAGCAAGCACAGATACAAATGGACTTTTCTAAGCTCTCCCTAAAAGCACATCTGATTTGAAGAAAATGGATGGAATTTTAGCATGATGTGATCATTTGGGGGCTGGTAAGACAGGGAGAATGGAAGTAGAAAGGCCCTGGTGAACCAGAGCAGCAATGAGTGGGAGCAGCAAGACAGGACATCGTGGCAAGCATAAATAAATTAATGCAGAAATCTTATATGGAATGTGTAATACATAAAAATATCCAAATTACTGGACATTTGTGAGGAAAACATTTCTCCGAAAAACTGAAGAGTTGCAGCTATGTGAAAAAGTGGACGGTACACTAAACAGACTAAAGAGAATTGCACTGCCTCTGCCCCTGCTTGCTGCTAGCTGCTGCCTTTGGTCCTTGCCTGCTGCTAGTCTTACCTGGAGCTTCTAAAAAGAGTCAACCATACAAAGCAACATCTGTTTGACAGATTTCCTTTTGTCCTGGAGCCCAGCACCTCGTTCTAGCCCAGTGGGCTTGCTTATTGGAAAGTCTGCATGGACTGCAGGGGAAGCACGGGTGGGTTTATTTACCGTGTTGCTTGCTTTCTTGGTTTGACCCGTTTAGATGAAGGTAGCGGTTGTTGGGGTTGATGTGATGGGTGGCAGCGTCCATTCGTGGGAAGCAGTGAATGATGGGCATTGTTACAGCTGCAGGATGGAAAACATTCTATGATTGACTCTCTGGCACACATGGCCAGGTTGTGGTCACACTTGAACACAATAAAGCCAGGCAGTCATTTAGTAGCTGAGTGCTTGCCAAGTCAGAAAATCCGCTTGGTGCTCTTCTAAAAGCTGGCAGAGTTCTTTGGCTTTTTCTCTTTATGGATCTCTAAAAATGTATGTCGCTAGGATAACTATTTCAGCAAAAATCAAGATTATATTACAATATATAAACAAACAAGAATCACACTATGCTTATTATCTGAAGACACCTTCCTCATCCCCACGGGTAGGGCTTGACATGCTGCACATATGTAACTGACTATATTTGGCAGTTAAAAAATCTTTAAATGGTATGTACATGGGTGTTTTGCCTGTATGTATGTTTGTACATCGTGTGTGTACAGTGCCTCTAGAGACTATAAGAGGATATCAGAGTCCTGGGGACTGGATTTACAGATGGTTGTGAGCCAACATGTGGGTGCTGTGAATTGAACCTTGGCCTTCTGCAAAAATAGCCAGAGCTCTTAACCTTTGAGCCATCTCTCTGGCCAAGACAGGTTTAGCTTTTTAAAAAGGCATTTTTATACAGTACAACTGAATGTACTGGATTCCAATTGAACTTAATTTCATTAAATTCTTCACCAAATGTGAAGTTCCCATGAGACACCTTGCTAAGTGCTAAAGTTACAAAAATGAGCAAAATAGTTGTGTATCTTGTTTTCAAGGTTTACATTCCAGGCAGCGGAAGAGGCGTGGGATGAGGGCAGACAGTTCAACCAGAGCTTTGATAGAAGAACAGTATGAATTTGGAGCAAGGGGACATAATATTCTCTAGAACAGTAAAAAAAAAAAAAAAAATCTTTCCCAAAGAATGACAGCTAAGTAGAAAGAGAAAAGTCATTTAAGGCAAAGGGTCCCAGGTAAGAAGAATATGTCTTGGAGATAGGAAGAAGGTAGGGAGAAGTGGGGACCAGACTCCCAGGCTCGACATGACTAATGATGGCTTACATTCATAGCAGCAATGGTTATACACAAGATCTCCACAGGATTGAGCGCATTGATGCCCTGACTTTGTGTGACTCTACTTCTCCCTATGGATTTATAGGTATAGAATAATTCATGGGAAGAGAGAGAGAGAGAGAGAGAGAGAGAGAGAGAGAGAGAGAGAGAGAGATTTGTTCAGTGTTCAGTGATGTAACCACTGGCAAGGTGCCTGTGTTTCTGTAAACAAACTTGCGCCCAAGCTCCTTAAGAGCTGGCAGAGTTCTTTGGTATCTATATGTGGGATTTACCAGAATCACGTATGGGCTATGATCCAACTAACCTAACAAGGGTGGGCTATGAATGGAAAGTCCAAGAATGCAGAAGTTGCTCAGTTCACAGGGCTACATGTCTCAGCTGGTTTTCAGTATACATTGGAATTCTGAAGATGTAGGTTCCAATGCCAGTAAAGGAACAGACTTGCTAGCAAGGCGAAAGCAAGCAGGCTAAGAGCAAAGCTTCCTCCTTCCATGTCCTGTGTAGGCTTCCAGCAGAAGGTGTGGCCCAGATTAAAGATGCATATTCCTGCCTCAAGACATAAATCAAAGACATGTATCTTCCCTCGTCAAGATCCAGACATGTGTGTCTTTCCACCTCAAAGGTTCAGACTAGAAGCAGATTCACCCAAGCAAAAATTCTGTCTCACAAGTGTGCCCTTCATTTCTGGGTTATAATTCATTCCTGGTGTGGATTTGGTTTAACGCCTGCATTGTGTTACTTGGATTTCCAAAACTGCATGAGAATCTCACACGTGAGATGCTGAGGGTCTCTGCTCCCAGCTGGTTCTGACTGGTGAATAAAAGCTACTGGTGGCCAATGGCTGGGCAGGGAGATGGGGGGCGGGGCTTTAGGATTTGGGGTGCAAGGGGACTGAAGAAGAAGCAGAATCACTATGCCAGGGAAGGAATAAGATCCAGGTTTGAGAGCTGCGGAAGGGAAGCAGGGGAAGAGCGGCCCTAGGGGGATCCCTGATTGGGACCAGGGTAGCAAAGATAGAATATAGATTTTAGTAAGTAATAATTTCAAGAGTATTGGAGGGGAGGTGTTAATGTGGAAGTTTGGGAGTGGCCCACCCATTGAACTGATTAAGGCATATTAAATATAAGGGTGTGTGTGTGTGTGTGTGTGTGTGTGTGTGTGTGTCTTTCATTTGAGAATCCAGAGCATTGAGGCAGGTGGCCACTGCTACTGGGGAGATTAGAGAGAATTAATCAACCATTGCAACACATTCCAGATGTAGTCAAGTGGACAGATAAGGATAGCCATCATACTCCTTAACAATATACAAAGCAGAAGGCGGCCAGCTGAGAAGAAACAGCAGCTTTTGTGTGTGTGTGTGTGTGTGTGTGTGTGTGTGTGTGTGTGTGAGAACAGGTTTTCATGGGGCTGACTACAACCTGAACACGTGATGTACATATATGAAAATGCCTTCTATTGTATACTTATGTGCTGATAAAATAGTGAAAAAGAAATATATTTTAGACCAGTGATTAAAAAAGAGAGAGAGAGAAAGAGAATACTCTATGGTAACTGGTTGTACAATTGATCATCTTTTTTTTAAAATTTTTTTTATAAAATTAGCTGTTTCCTATTCTATAGCATATGAATTACAGAAGGATTTAGGAACATTAATGCTGAGATGAAAATGTAAATCTTTTAAATAAAAATATTAGACAGTGTGATGCTTTGTGTGTGCTCAGCCCAGGGAGGGGCACTGTTAGGAGGTGTGGCCTTGTTGGAGTAGGTGTGTCACTGTGGGTGTGGGCTTTAAGACCCTCAGCCTAGCTGCCTGGAAGCCAGTATTCTCCTAGCAGCCTTCAGATGAAGATGTAGAACTCTCAGCTCCTCCTGCCCCATGTCTGCCTAAATGCTGCCATGTTCCCATCTTGATGATCATGGACTGAACCTCTGAAGCTGTAAGCCAGCCCCAATTAAATGACCTTAACAAGATTTGCCTTGGTCATGGTGTTTGTTCACAGCAGTAAAACCCTACCTAAGACAGACGATATCACTGTGGGGCAGCCGTCTGTTCAGGCAACCTGGTCCTGGTCGAGTAACAGGCTTGGAACTCCAGAGATCCAGTGGGTGGTCATTCTGTCTGCATGGGACAGAAGGTGTTCGGCTACATCTCCTGGGCCCCTGGCTTCTGTTTCAGTCACAACCCCCCACAGTCCCCTGCAGGAGAAGTGTGTGCTATCACATAGACAATGCCCCAAACTCCAAGCATTCTAGCTTGACCCCTAGTCATCTGACTACATCCACGTATGCCCAGGCCCACAGACAGATAGCCCAGCCCCACCATATAAGGGGCACTTTTGCCCCCTCCCCTCCCTCTTGCCCTCTTCCTCTCTTGCCCTCCTCCCTCTCTTTCCTTCTTTTCTTCTATTTTTCTCCCCTTCTCCTCCTCTTCTCCCTTCCCCTCTTTCTCTCTCTCTTCTTCTCCTCTCCTCTTCTTCTCCTTTCTCTCTTTCTTCACGTGGTCATGGCTAGCCTCTATTTCCCTGTCTTCCCTCTCTTCCTCTCACAATAAAACATCTTACAACCATGCATTGCCTCCTTTTAACTAGATGTGCTGTGATGACCCGGACCCAGCGTTTGAAGCCATGAGGCCAGACTGAGAACTCCTGCGTGGCACCCCCCACGTGCTCTCCGAGGACTGGGGCACCCATGCCCATCCGGCAGGCGGAGCGTGCAGCAAATGAAAGACCCCTGTAAGGAGACCTCCCGCTCAAGTCCCGGGAGAACATGTACCCAAGGAACACGAGAGACCATCTTGATGTAAATACATGAGGTAGTTTAATATTGGAGCTCCGGGTCGACACGTATCTCACACAGGAGACAGAGGAATCGGCCCAGAGGCTCAGGGGTTAGGGGTTTATATAGGGAAAAGGGTCTAGGGAAACAAAGGAATTGGTGTGGTCATACATGATTGGCTAGTTCAAACATCAACTGTAATAATGTGCAGATCAGAGTGGAAAATTCCTAAGAGGGGGTGCTATTCGGGGGTTTCTGGCTATATCTAAGGGGACCAAATGGCCCATTGCCCAGGCACGTCCTTGTATGTCTGGGCCCCGGACATGTCCTTGGGATGTCTAACAGCTTGCTTGCTTTTATTTAGGCTTGTTCGGACATTCACAGACTTGGTACAGGCTTGGCCCACTGAGTTTTTTTCCAGCCTGTAATCATTCACAAGCTTCAAACTTAATTTCTCCTTTCACAGACAGACACCCGTGTCAGCCTGGCCAGAGCACCAGAACTCTGGAGGGACATGGGTCATCTTTTCCAATCCCTTACATATCCCCACTGCCCAGCGGTGTCTGTGCTGCCTTTGTGTGCAGTGCAGCACTGGTGCCCGGTTCGCCACCTGTCATGTGGCGATGGAGGGCACCATGGTGGCAGAGGTGAGCGCTGCACCTGACATATCATTATTTTCTCAGAGTTGGAAAGTCTATTTGTCCTCAAGTATGATTGGCAATGAAAATTATGTATTTACTGTATATAGCATAATGCTTTGATATAGGCCTGAAATGGGAGATGACTAGGTAAGGGTAATTAATGTGTCTATCACTGTACATGTTTGTTGTCTTGGGGGCGGATGGTGTGAGGAGGGATGGTCTATGTGAACTCTCAGCAGCTTTCAGATGCATTGTGCAGATTGTTAACTCTACGGTCATGGTGCTGTGCAAGAGACCCAAAGAACAGAAGAGCTTTGCGCAAAATCCAAAGACTACATGTATAGGCTTAGATTTTTCAAAACCTACTTTCTAGCCCACCACCCACCAGGAGAAAAGAAAGGTTAATAGGAAACGGGGGTTGTGGATCTCTTTAGAAATAGTTTTTGGGGGAGATGCCAATCTTTGTTGTCAGCAGTCCAGTCCACTTGGCAAACACCAGTAGGGAGCCAAGGCATGGCCACCCAACCCCCTGCCCCTCAACTAGCCTGAGAACTGCCTGACATTCACCTTGGCTAAAAACATCCTGTGCCTCTTTACCAAGAGGCAGTATACCAAGAGGAAATGTTACAGACCCCCTGCCAGCATCTTCCAGATTGACAATCTGGCAGTGAACCCATTGTTCCCCGCCCCTCCCTTTTTCCCCTCCTGTGAAGTATATATTGAGCAGTTTGCTCTTAGTAAAGTAGACCTTGACAAACCTTGTAGGGTCTCCTCCTCTCACTCGCCCATTCTTCCCCACAGGCATGGTCCCCCTCAACTCCCCGAATAACTAAGCCCCACAGGCCTGGACAAACACTAAACTTGACAGAGTAGCAGCAGCTCGATCCAGAAGAAAGCGTGGGACTCTTTTGCCTGGGACTCAGGAAGGAAGTGTGGGACTCTGCTGCCTGGGACTCAGGAAGGAAGTGTGGGACTCTGCTGACTGACTGGGACTCAGGAAGGAAGTATGGGACTCTGCTGCCTGGGACTCAGGAAGGAAGTGTGGGACTCTGCTGCCTGGGACTCAGGAAGGAAGTGTGAGACTCTGCTGACTGACTGGGACTCAGGAAGGAAGTGTGGGACTCTGCTGACTGACTGGGACTCAGGAAGGAAGTGTGGGACTCTGCTGACTGGCACGAGTCTGAGGAAGCAGCAAGAAGCAGCTCAAAGTTCTTTGGTATTTCTCTCTACAAAGTCACAACAAGCGAAGATCAGTGAAGAAAGCAAGGTGAACCCAATGCGAGAGTGTCATCAGTGAGGACCAGCATCAGCAAAGAACAGCAGAGACCAGAAGCAATGCCAGAGCGTTGTCCACTGTCTGTTGGACTTACACTCTTTCCAAACATCATGTGTCCTCTCAAGTGTTTGCTCCAGAAAAACATCACATGCCCTTTCACCACATGTTTGTTCTCAGCAAAACATCCTCTCA
>JADRCD010127300.1:0-13057 GCA_019843815.1 Montemys delectorum | reverse complement strand
GCCCTGGAGGGAAGCTCTCCCCTGAGTCCTTGGGCTGAAGTCTCTCGTTTACATTTTAAATGATATCCCCCCTTCCTGGTTACCCCTCCATCAACACCCCCCTCCCATTCTCTTAGGAAATCCTGGAATCTGTGAATGGAAGCTGTCATGTATTTACTAAGAACAAATTGACTAAGTAGGGTTATAGCTGTATCTTAGCTTTACTTCTTTAATTAACATATAAAGTGATAAGATTCATGATCACATTTTCATATGGTGTTTGTTCCTGTTGTCTCTGTCTGAACTCCACTCTTCCCTTGGTGCTCCTGCCTTTACTCTCCCTCTCTCATGCACCCCCTTTCTATGTCCACCCTCCATGTATTCTTTCCCCTCTTTTCCCCTCTTCACTTCCTCTAGAACTCCCCCACACACACTCATGTTCTCATTTATAGTTTCAAAACCTATTCCTCTCCATATAGACATATATAAAAAATAAAATTCAGGATCTACATATGAGACAGAGAACATTGAGCATTTATATTTCTGAGTCTGGAATAGTGAATGTAATCATTTCAATGACCATTTATTTTCCTGCGATTTTCACTCTTTTGCACTCCTTTTCAGCTGAATACAATTCCATTTCTCTCCCCATTCACTTTCATTTCCTTTGTTGGCAGATGCTACTTTGAGTAGTACATCAATAAACATGACTGAGTAAGGGGCTTGGTGGTAGGACTTAGAGCCTTTGGAACATTTGAGCTATAGTTTTATCACTGGCTCATTCAGGGCTTCCACTTTTGACAAGCATCCTTACTCACTTCCATGGAATCTGGATGAGTTTACACCCTCACCAGCAGTGAGTACAGGCTCCTCTCCCTCTAATCCTCACCAGGGTTGGTTCCTGATAATAAGCACTTTGTCTGGAGTGAGATGGAATCTCAAAGCAGTTTTACCTTCCATCACTCACATGGCTAAGGATGTTGAATAATTTTTTTAAAAAGATTTATTTATTTTATATATGTGAGTACACTGTAGCTATCTTCAGACACACCAGAAGAGGATATGTGAGCCACCATGTGGCTGCTGAGAACTGAACTCAGGACCTCTAGAAGAACAATCAGTGCTCTTAATCACTGAACCATCTCTCCATCTCCCCGAATGATTTTTTAAAAGTACTTATTGTTCACATGCATTTGCTCACTTGATAACAGTCTATTTCATTTATTGATTGGTTAATCTGGATTATACTTTTAAGTTTGTTCTAATACTTTCTTTCTTTTCTTTTTTCTTGGACATTTTCTTTATTTACATTTCAAATGCTATCCTCTTTCCTCGTTTCCCCTCTGAAAACTCCCTATCCCACTCCCCTCCCCCTGCTCACCAATCCACCCACTCCCATTTCCCTGTCCTGGTAGTCCCCTACATTGGGGCATATAGCCTTCACAGGACCAAGGACCTCTCCTCCCATTGATGACCAACTAGGCTATCCTCTGCTACATATGCGGCTAGAGCCATGAGTCCCACCATGTGTACTCTTTGGTTGGTGGTTTAGTCCCTAGGAGCTCTGGGGGTACTGGTTAGTTCATATTGTTGTTCCTCCTAAGGGACTGCAAACCCTTCAGCTCCTTCTGTCCTTTCTCTAGCTCCTCCTTTGGGGATCCTATGCTCAGTCCAATGGCCGGATTATTTTTTATGTTTAATTCTTTCAAGGCTTTTGCATCTTGGGTATTAATCTCTTTACTGTGTAGTTGATAGTTTATTTCCTTATTCTGTAGGTTGTCTGGATTGTTTTCTATGCTGTGCAGATGGTATTTAATTCCAAAGAATCTAATTGGTCAATTTTTGGGATTATTTTTTGTTGTAATAAAATAGTTTTCAGAAAATTGTGACGTATTTTACCATTATTTTTCTCTACCAGTTTCAGTGTTTCCAATTTTAAGTTATGTTCTTTGATGGTTATGAATTAATTTCAGTGAAAAGTAGGGGATACAGGTCTGATGTCCTTTTTCACATTACCCATCCTATGTTGAATAAAACTATTCTATGGTTCAATCTATGTAAGCTTCAAAGATAAATTAGCTAGCAGCACATTTTTATTATTTTTGTACAGTTTGTTTATCAAATTTCTTCCCCTCCCTAAACTCCTTCTAGATCCTCCCCATCCCCCTAGCCACCCAACTCCATGTTCTTTCTCTCTCCCAAAATAAAGAACAAAACAACAACAAAAAAAATGAAAGCAAGGCAAACAAAAAACATTATGACAACAAAACAAAAAGTTAATGTGTGTATGTGTGTGCATATACATACATACATATACACACACACACACACACACACACACACACACCATGAAGTCCATTTTGTGTTGGCCAACCATTTCTATGTATGAAGCCTGCTTCATGAAGCCACTAAAATGTATTTAATATACTCTCTCTCCCTGCACTGCTCTTAAATAGCTTTTCTTTCCTGTGCTATTCTCATGAGAGTTGGGCATCTCCTGTCTCTGACTCATTCTGTCAAATCTTTCTCTGATTCATCACTTTGCCTCTCAATGAGACATCACTTTCAAATATGGCTGCTTCCTTCTACAAATTAATTTTACCTTAAAGATGTTTACTCAAGGCATGTGTATATTCCAGCCAGAGGGATTAAAAATGTGTGGCATGTGTGTATTCCAGCTGAATCACAAAGACCTAGGTCTTTGGATGTGATCCTTTGCCATAGTAGCCATATTGATGGATTAAAATTTCTCTATAGGTTTTGAGTGAACATAAGCCTATATGAAGCAGAGAAGAGTATCATGTGGATCTTTGTAGTGGGTAAGTTCAGTAAAACAGATGTGAGAAAATAAAATGGTAAAAAATGAAGTCAGAGAGGCAATCTTCAATATGACCTCAGTAATACCTCTAACAACCACATGCTGTGCAGTGACCTATGTACCCAATAGAATATTGTAGAAATAATGGAGTAAAGTTTTCCATAGAAGATATCAAGGAGGCTTTTGTCTTGTTCACTGTTGAGTCACCAGCTCTGGGGAAAGTCAACTATTAGGTGGGTATGATTGAGCAGCCCAAAGGATAGGTCCATGTGATGAGAACTGAGGTCTCTTACCAAAAGGCCATGCAATGTCAGGCAACCTCAGATGATCAAGCACTTCAGGTTGACACGTTTGTTACAATTTAGCAGATGGCCTGAGTAACACCTAACCAGTGAAGGCTCTCCAAAATATTTGACTCACAAGCAGTGGGAAGAAAAAAAAAAAGTTACTGTTGTTTGATGGAAGTAAGTTTTTAGTAAGTAACTTGCTATGTGGTAACTGATAATAAGTACCATAAGTTTTTACAGCCAGTGGAACTTGGAATGACAGATTAATAGAGGCAGCATCTAGTCTATTATATGAACAGTAGACTTTAAGGAGACAGGGAGGGTGGAGCGGGACCAAGTAAAACATTTCTACAATGGCCCAAGTCAACACTGATTATGACATAGACAAAGACAAGAAATAAATAAAAATAATCAAAGAGGCTTGGTTTGGAAGATCTCCTGGAGACGGGAATGAGAAGGGGGGAAAAGAACCACAGACATGTTCCAGATTTACTACTCCATATATATTAAAAAATTCTCCAAAACTCAGAATAAAGAATTTGCCAAAAAGCACATCACTCGTGATTCATTTGTCATAAACCTCTACTCATTACCATGAAATTATTCAGTCATAATTTCTGCCTTACTGAAGTATATGGTTGACAGAGTGACAAGTCTCTGCTTTCACAGAATTTTATACTTCTGAATAATGATTTTCTCTATGCCATGGGATTGAAGTCCTATTCAATTTGTGTCAATAAACCTCTATTAACAATGTAAAATTAATGGAAATAATGACTTATTTATATTAATTTATGTTGTAAAAGCATACTTAATGACAATAAATTTGGTGTATATGAGTATTAAATTATTGTAAATTATTTAAAAATAATAAGAACTAGCCTAGAAGTAACTTACATTTCATCTCCCTAGACAAGAGAGAGTTTTCAAGAGAAGGAAGGAAATATTCAAGGAAAATAACATATAACTTAGTATAAATAAACAGAAAGAATATAAATCTCTTTCACTTTTATTTTTTTAAGTTGGCAATAAAACTGTTGATATTACCTTAATTTTCGGGCTCCCTCTTTTTCCTTTATCAGTAAACTTCCCACATTTTAACTGGGCACATTACTGTAAGTCTGACGAGAATCTATTTCATACCCTCATTTAGCTGGTAGTCCATTGAGGGAATGAGCTAAACATGTCTGTGTGTAGCTTCTGTGCCATCCCTAGGTGAGCAAGCTGACTGCCTCTTTACGTTCTCCACAGAATGGAATATAAGTGTAGACACGAACCAAGGTCAGTCACAGGGGCAAGAAAACTATCTTTAAACATGGCAAGGCAGTGTGATGGAAGAAATGTGGATACTCAGACATAGCAAAGGCCTGTTTAGCATGGAATTCACCTTGGAACACCCATTCCTTCTTTCAACTATTAGGAAGAGGGAAACAATTTTCTATGATATCAAAGCCAGGATAGCTAGCTGTCTTTGTTACAACTTCCTTTATCATCGAATTCTCAGAGCATAGAATTATTTTTTCCTACTTGCTGTTTTAATCTGTTTACTATTCTAATGAAAAACACTTAAGACTGGGTAACTAATAAAGATTTTAATTTTTACAGTTATAGAGGCTAGGAAGTCCTAGAATATGACATCACTATTTGGTAAGAACCTTCCTGTGTCATTGTAGAGTGAAGGGCACCATATGACAAGGGACTATGGTACCCAAGTCCCTTTCTGTTATAAAATTATTAATGTCATCAAAGACCCCTACCTCAAAATACTTTTTTTAACATAACATTTTATTGATTATCTAGAAGTTTCACATCATGTATCCTGATCACACTCATTTCCCAGTCCTTCCATGTCAGCCCCCACCCTTGTTACTTGCCCCCCCAGAGGAAAATGAAAAATAAGAATTAAAAAATAAAAAAAATAAATACACAAGTCCAATTTATGTTACTTCTATACTCATTGAAGCATGGTCAAATTCTCAGTGGCCTGACCATTAAATAGAACTGATTTCTATTTTCTATGAGTCCTCCTTCATCCCTACCAGAAGCCATTAATTGTATAGAGCTATACTTCAATATCTACATCATACTTTTAAAGGGTTCTCTTCAGTGGATTCCTGTTCTAGACCATTACTTTGGAGACAGGGGTAGGAGCTGTCCCAAAAGCCCTCCATGTCCTTCCCTCTCAATTGTATATCTGAAGTCATCAATATCCCAGCATTACTAGCCCCCTTGCTCTTTACAGTTAGTGGGAACATGAATCATAGGCCTCCTCATGGTTTCTGGTAACAGCACAGACTGTGAACATGGCCCCCAGGTACAGGAGGACCACAGACCCAGACAAAGACCAGACCACAGTCATCAACATGGCCTCAGGTGGTAGCAAAGGACACTCAGATTAGCAGGCTCCCCACCCCTGTGGCAGCACTGTCCATAGATATCAACATGGCCTCAGGCAGCAGCACAGACCATGAACATCTTCAATGGTAACACAGGCCATAGACATCTACAAAGATCCTGCCCACATCAGGACCATATGTAGATTTGGGAAGTTTCCACACATGAACCCAGGACACATTTAAATCACAGCAGTCAATAGCCTGACCCTCTCATCTCCCTTTCCATCTCTCACTCTCTTTTCTTTTTTCCTTTTCTTTCTCTTTTTTCATGTCTTTCTTTCCTTTCTTTCCTTCTTTTCTTTCTTTCTTTCTTTCTTTCTTTCTTTCTTTCTTTTCTCCTCTTCCTCCTCTTCTTCCTCTTCTTCTTCTTCCTCTACCTCTTCCTTCTTCTTCTTTTGTTGTTTAGACATAGGGTCTTACTCTGTAGTCCAGGCTAGTGCAGAATTCCCTAGGTAGACCAGTAGGGTATGTAGGCTAGTCTCAAATTCACAGCAATCTGCCTGTCTCTACTTTCTGAGTGCTGTAGTTACCAGTATGAGCCACCACAGCTGTTGTGGTATTTTTTTTCTTACATATGTTCTATTTATGTTATATCATCATGAAATTTAGTTCTAAGTGGTGGAGAAAGACATCAAGTCAGTAAACATACCAATAAATGTATAAACAACTAGGTGTACCCTTTGGGGCCATTCAGGAGAAGTCTGAAATGATGGCACTCAAAATCTCTGAGATTGAGCATCCTTGTTGCTTCTTAAGTAAAATGAGCTGTGTCCAAAATTCTTCTTCTGACATGAGTTGAAGCTCCTTTACAATAACGAGTCACTCCAATGTGCTTATGGGGTTGGCATACAAACGACCCAGTGGGATTTGTCCATCAGATGTGGTCTAACTGGAATGGAGTTCAGTCTATAGTAATTTCCAATGATTGTGATAACAAATAGCCACAAACTTCTTGGCTTAAATTACACCAGAATACATCCCTAGAAGTCCAAAGTGATTCTGATAGGGCTAACTCCTGGAAGCCACCTGTGTGGCTTGTGAGCCCACTATATGCCCCATGGCCTTTCCTGCCCCCCTTCTGTCCTTAGGATATTTTGTCTTTCTTTTGTAGCTAAATCCTCTTAATCCTCATTATAATAAAAATTCTCATAAAAATTACAATTAAAGCCTCCTTGGGAATAACCCAATAGAATGTTTCTCTCCTGAGATCCTTTCTTTCCTTTCCTTTGTGTATTTGTATCTGGCATATGTATTCGTGTGTGTGTGTGTGTGTGTGTGTGTGTGTGTGTGTGTGCAAGTGTACATGTAGAAGCCAGAGGTTAGAGTAGCTATTTGATCTCTCTCCATATTATTTTATGAGACTGGGATCTTTCTTTGAACTTGAAGCTCATTAATTCTGCTACTTTGGCTGCTAATGAGCTCTGGAGTTCTAGGGTTATACACTTGCACAATCCTGGATTTTTATAAGATAAATAGGGATCTAAACTCAAGCCATCATGCTTGTG
Source organism: Montemys delectorum (assembly GCA_019843815.1). Lineage (NCBI taxonomy): Eukaryota > Metazoa > Chordata > Mammalia > Rodentia > Muridae > Montemys > Montemys delectorum. The sequence continues at coordinate 6,072 of JADRCD010127300.1, read as the reverse complement.
TGGCAAATGCATGACTCAATGAGCCATCTTTCTAGCCTGAGATCCTTGATCTAACATCTACAAAGTGTATATTACTATATAAAATAAAAGTCAGGGTTATCTGGGTGGTCCTGGATATTTAGGGGTGAAGGGGGGTTATTTAGTTTACTTGAGTAGTCATGTAGTCATTCTAGTTCAGACTAAAATTCAACTCATCATCAGATAAAAGTTTCTTTCCTTTTTGTTTTCTTTTGAAAACTTTTTCACGCATATTAATCTCTTCTTTACTCTGTACTTGTGTACTTGGATATTTGGTATTTGCATACAAAAACTGATAATCAGTACTCTTATTAAAATTCTTCTTGTTAGATGTAATCCCTTGAGCTGTTCATGGAGAACATTCTGAGTGATTGATTCTTCATCATATTTAATAATGTATGTGTTTAATTTCTAAAGCATGGCACCAGAGGGTTTTGACTCAGTGTTGTTTATCATCGCTTCAACAGTTCTATTCAGATAAACTTTCAGTGGACGTGGAGCAGATTATCACAGGTGAATTGTGCTGACACCAGAGCTGAAATGACTAACTAAGCTCACAGGAAAATTACCAAAGGGTGTTACTGAAGCTCTCCTAAAGGGAGTTGCCTTGGCTGGTGGTGGTGCATGGAACATGACTTTAGTGTGTGAACCTTGGAAACGGACACCAGAGAATCCTGGGCTTGTAGTCTGTGTAGCAGAAGTTGGTCTGGGGCTGAAGTCATAGATTTCTGAGACTCAAGACATAAGTAAAAGATTGCTAGTCTTTCCATGGAAGAAAACCAGCAAAATCTAAGTGAGAAATCAACTTAACTATAGTTCAGACCAGAGTTCCAGTTCTGATGAGAAAGAATACTCATCAGAAAGTCAGGCATGCAACCAACCAGCCCATGCAGAGTGTTTCCATATGTTCAGCTCTGTTTTGGACATTTTGTACTATGTTAGACTGTAAACTTAACAGCAACCTGTGATGTGTTAAATACAGACAAGCCAAAGGAGATTAAATCTGTTTCAAGGTAAAGATTTGCACATGGCACTCTGCCCCAGAAATGCGTGTGGCCCCCCCACAATATGCTACCTTCACTGCACAACTGTCTTTTTGTATTCTTGTAGTGTTGATGGCTTGTAAATCATCAAAACCAAACATCTGTTGGACTGACAGACAATTAAGAGTCAATGTCTGAGTGAAGGATAAATGCAAGGAACTCAACTAGGAGGAAATGATCTTTCCTCCATCAAAAAGACAGCCTGAAGAGTCCTTACCATTATAAGCTGGTTCCTAGAGACAGCAGCATCTCTTCCCTAATGACCACATTTCACCCATTTTCTTTTAGCAAATGAATCCTGTGACACTTCCCCAGCTAAAATAGGACCCAAATTGGTTACATACCATAAAAAATATGTGCAACTCTGTTTTTAAAAATCATCAGAAGTGAAAGTATACATTCAAATAAATGGAACAAGAGTGTTCTGAGCCAAACATGGAAGATTGCTTCTTAATTTCCATCCCTTTGTTTTGATGTCAAAGCAACTCTGTAAACACTGGTTGTTTACATTTCTTGTAAAAGGGAGAGTGGTTGTAAATTTTCAATGAATGAAGCCCATGGGAAGAAGAACAAACTGTGTCACCAATACCTTTCATTCAGATATAATTTTTCTTCATTATAGTATAAAATGAAGCCTAGGATTATGTGATTTTTCTGGTTTTTACAGTACTGGGTAATGAAGAGTCCTGCTGCTCTGTCTGTGACTTATTCTAGTGCTGTGCTTGTATGGACACTGAGTGAGTGTTGATTTGAGGTGTTCTGGACAAACAAAGGCCTTTTTCCTAGACTCTTCTAGACTGGGGCACTATAAGAACACATTTCTGTTGAGAGTCATGATTCTAATCCTAACAAGTGTTATCCTACTGGGTTTCCCTGGAAATGGTCCTCCAGGTCTGAATCAAAATTCATTCTCTTCAAAATTGAGAAGAAAATGTATAGAGGAAAGACATCTGCCATTTCCTCAAGTGTTTCATCAAAGTACTATTGACTTAGTCATCGAATGCTTGACACAATTTTTGAACATACTGGAAATTTTTGGGCTGGGAGGGTTTTCAAATAACTGAAGGCCAGATGATGACCTTCCTACAAATTACTTTGCAGAGTCTTTGTGGACTGCTGAGAAATCATTTGCCTGTTTTATGACTTCTTGGCTTCCAGACCACTCAGCATAGACCTTATCTGGTCATGCAGTCATATTTCCACAACTGGGTGATAGGATCTCTACCAGTGTTATCTGAATTCCTTGCAGCTGTCCTTGGTAGCCCTTCTGTTTGCTCAGACAGAGAGAGGCAAACTCTTTCCTCAGTAAAGTCACTAATGTTGCCTTTAAGTTTTGTTTGCATACAGACATAGTCATAAACAGGCTCCTTCTCTCAATTGATCATCCATTAACTAGCACTAGTTCATTCACCATGTCACCGGGGGCTTACCCTGTGTGTCTTGTTCTATGCTACATAAATAAGTGAGAACTGTTGGCTAGCCTTAAAGATCCAGTAGTCCAATAAGGATGAGGGATATGTCAGTCAACATTAGAGTATCGAGTGCCACATATTTCAGAAGGCAAACGCGCATAATGAGGTCTCAGAAGCGAATGTGATCTGAGCAGGAAAAGTGGGAAGCAAGATCAGAAGATGACTTTGAGGGCATTAAGGATCTATTCTCATAGATTTGGGAGGCTTTTCAGCACATTGCCTCTATTTTGTCACTGACACATTATTTATGAGACAACACAACACACTACGAAGAGAACAGATGTGAAGTATAATTCTGTCACTTGCTACTTTGTGTCTTTGACAAATGACCCTACCCTCCTATGGCAGAAGATATTTACTAGTCCGATACTGGTTCACGACTAGACTGCCTACTCTTTTTCCAGAAATGTTCTCTCTGCCATAGTCTTGGTGTTAGCAGTTTGTGCTGTGAAAAATTAATTGCTTTCCCATTGTGCTGGTTAGTCTCCCAGAATGGAGTTTAAAATGTCCAGTTGTAGCAGTAAATAGTTAAGCTACACTGAGCTCCTAGCGAGTTGCACATGCTCTGCACTAGTTCTGAATTCATGAATGAAACACACACACACACACACACACACACACACACACACACACACACACACAGAGTGATATTTTTAATATGCCTTACTAGCTCAATGGTTGGGGACTTCCAAACCTCCCTGTGGCTAGCACACACTCCTCTCTGGTATTCCTGAGTTCTCATTTTCTAAATCTATATTTTATCTTTGCTTCCCCAGCCCCAAGCAGGGAAGTGACCCCTGGGGCCACTTCCCTGACTCTTACATGTTGGCAGACCTTTAATTCTGACCTCTCAGCTTCCACACCATGGCATGGTCCATCTTAGGACCCTCTCATGGTGGAATCCCTTCTTCCTCTCCCCTGCATTTCTTGCCCAGGAATCCTAAAAGTCCTACCTCTTTCATTCTGTCAGCCATTGGCCATTGGCTCTTTATTGGTTAATCAAAAACCAATTGGGGACAGGGATCCTCACCATCTGGACATGCAGAGTCCCATGTGATTTTTGGTTGCCAAATTAAGACAAAGCATTAGAACCAATCCCTATTTGTGGTTCACAACATGAGACCCAATTCTCTGCATGAAGACTTAATAATGGATGTCGGGGAAACAACAAATGGTACTGCTCCTCTCTTGTGCAGGCCTCCTAGCTTCCAGTAGAAAGATCATCATTTCTATATAGAGTCAGAATGGTGAATTAGGTTTATAATAACACTTCTGTAGCTCGAGATTATAAAATATGATTATGTTAATTACTGCCACATCTTATGAGCCTTGCCTGCAGCCCATGCTTAGAGAAAATTTACATTATTTTTCTTTCAGGCAGTGACTACAATATTACTCTGTTTTCTTTAAGGAAAAAAGAAACACCAATTCTTGTAACTGATTCTTTCAAATAGAAATTGATTTCATTCTATTGTGTGTTAGAAGTCTGTAATTTGCATTTTCTCTCTGGTGACTTTCTAAGGCGGGACCAGCCTGGAGGCACAGGCCCCACGAGTCGCAGAGGAGTCGCAGGGCGGCAGAGACAGGACAAGCTCTAGTCAGAGACACCAAGAACATCTAACATCAAAGATGGTGAAAGGCAAATGCAAGAATCCTACCAACAGAAACCAAGACTGCTTGGCTTCATCAGAAACTAGTACTCCCACCACAGCAAGTCCTGGATATCCCAAAACACTGGAAAAGCAAGATATGGATCTAAAATCATATCTCACAATGCTGATAGAGGAACTTAAGAAGGACATGAATAACTAACTCCCTTAAAGAAATACAGGAGAACACAGAAAAAGAGGTACAAGCCCTTAAAGAGGAAACAAAAAAAAAATCCCATAAAGAATTACAGATCACAAGTAAACAAGTAGAAGCACTTAAAGAGCAAACTCAAAAATCCCTTAAGGAATTGCTGGAAAACACAAACAAACAGGTGAAGGAATTGAGTAAAACCATCAAGGACCTAAAAATGGAAGTAGAAACAATAAAGAAATCACAAGAGACAACTCTGGAGTTAGAAAGCTTAAGAAAGAAGTCAGGAAACATAGATGCAAGCATCACCAACAGAATACAAGATAGAAGAGAGAATCTCAGGGACAGAAGATAACATAGACAACATTGACAGAACAGTCAAAGAAAATGCAAAATGCAAAACGACCTTAACCCAAAACATCCAGGAAATCCAGGACACAATGAGAAGATCAAACCTAAGGATAATAGGCATAGAAGAGAGTGAAGACCTCCAACTTAAAGGGTCAGTAAATATCTTCAACAAAATTAGAGAAGAAAACATCCCTAGCCTAAAGAAAGAGATGCCCATGAACATACAAGAAGCCTATAGAACCCCAAATAGACTGGACCAGAAAAGAAATTGCTCCCGCCACATAATAGTCAAAACAACAATGCACTAAACAAAGAAAGAATTTTAAAAGCAGTAAGGAAAAAAGGTGAAGTAACATATAAAGGCAGGCTTATCAGAATTACACCAGATTTCTCACCAGACTATGAAAGCTAGAAGATCCTGGGCAGATGTCATACAGACCCTACAAGAACACAAATGCCAGCCCAGGCTACTATATCCAGCAAAACTCTCAATTACCATAGATGGAGAAAACAAGATATTCCATGACAAAACAAAATTTATACAATATCTTTCCACAAATCCAGCCCTACAAAGGATAATAGATGGAAAACATCAACATAAGGAGCAAAACTACACCCCAGAAGAAGCAAGAAGGTAATCTTTCAACAATCCACACAAACCTAATTCCACCTCTTACAACAAAAACAACAGGAATGTGACAATTACTTTTTCTTAATATACTAATATGAAAGTTAATGTTACCAACATATCCTAATCGATTGAAATCCAATAATATGAGGAATTAGAAATTTGTTGATTGTCATCCAATGGTCTCTCTAATTTGGTAATTGGAGAAATAGGTCCAACATTGTACAATATATATACACTTTCAGCTTGTTTGTTTGTGACAGTGTCTTGCTGTGTATAACATAAGGGTCTTGAAATCTTGCTTCTCCTATCTCAGCCTCTCTATTAGTAGTATTGTTTATTTCATGTCTTTACACTATACTATGGTTTTCAGAACAGCTTATATATTTCAAAAGTATTTATATACCCAAAAGAAACACAGACGATTAACTTGGGAAGGGGCTTGTAAGAGAACAAAAAAGAGTGAGACTGAATGATTTGCCTGAGGTTTGTAACTCTTGTATCAAGTTTGAAGAAGAAGACTTTATAAGTTACTCTTTCTTTGAGATGAATGCTTTTCCAAATTAACACAGCTAATGAACTAAATTCTTACCTTTACCCAATGTCCGTGCCACCCTCCAAGCAGAACCATTGTTCATTCAATCAGTTGGTGAATGACTTTGTGGATAGACCATCTTAATACCTACACCATTTCTTAAATGAATGTAACCTGTTCTCTGTGGGCTGAGAATAAAGTCACTCACTCAAGTCAAATAGCTTT
>JADRCD010127293.1:0-11589 GCA_019843815.1 Montemys delectorum | reverse complement strand
CACACACACAAACACACACACTCTCATGCACACACTCATACACTCACACACACACTCTCATACACACATACTCACACACTCTCTCTCATATACACTCTCATACACACACTCACATACACAAACACATATACTCTCACACACTCACATATGCAAGCACACACACTCACATATATAAACACATACACATTCACACACACACTCACACACACACACTCACATACACACAAACAATAAACCTTTACAATAGAAAAAGGAGAAACTAACTTTATTTAATAAAAACTCCAAAATACGCTTTTTTTTTTATCATATCATTGAAAACATTTATTTTTTATTAATTTTTACACTCTAGGTTTTTTGTTTCTTTGTTTTATTTTCGTTTTTCGAGAAAAGGTCTCAAATAGCTACATAGCTACACTCCTTTTTTGGTTCTTACTAAGTCTTTGAAGTCCAGCATATATTATAGCTTTCTTTATTTCAGACCGTTCACATTTCAAGTAGTGGGCTGGGATGTAGCTCCGTGGTTGGGCAGTTGCCTAGCAGCAGGGCCCTAGGAAGGGAGAGAGAGATTGCAATCTAAGCGGTGGGCACCAGTTTGTTGAGGCTATTCTGAGTTGGACTCACTGTGTAGCCACAACCACCTGGAACTCACAGTGCAGGCCGGCCTATGAGCTTTCTGCACTCTCTAGCCTTAACGAGTGCTGGGCACGCAGCAGCGTGCTGCTGGTCCTGCTACACCGCAGGATCTGGAGCTCTGTCCCTCCCTTCTCTATTCACTTCCCCTCCTCACGGTGTTTCTTCCTTCCCTCCATCCGTCCTTTCTCTTTCGAATCATGTTTTATTTTTTTTGATTCTTTAGGAATTGAGACAGATGTCCACCTGCCAACAGTCTTTAGCGTCCCACAGATGTGTCGGAGGAAAACCAAGGTGAGCTGTCTGTCTCCACCGAGCGCAAGGGGCGGGCTTAATAGGCCCTTTCTCCTTGGTTGGCCGCATTCCTGGCGGTTGCCAAGACTTGCCAGGTCTTTTTCACAACGGGAGTTTCACTTTGCACTGGAAGTAGGCTAGTGGCCAAAAGGCCCTTCCTTCAAGAGTCTCTGAGCATGAAGTTAATTTGATACACAAAGTAGGAGGTCTCACAGAATTACTTACGTAAGAGGCTGCGTGTCTGTGAAAGTCCTGGAAAACTGCTTCAGCGGAAGAAAGCCTCAAGAGGAAGGCTCTGAGATGAAAGGGACAGTCAGCTTTCAGGCCCAAATTTACCAGAAGTCATTACTTTATTTGCATTTCCTCTCTTTATCAAACAAAGTAACACACCCACACATGTGCAAACACACATGCACACTCACTCGCACTCGAAAACGAAAGAATACATACACACACACACACACACACACACACACACACACACGTCACACAATGGTTTGTGCAGTTGCTATGAGCTCAGTTGCTATGGTCTGTGGGGCTGTGCACGCCAGCCCGGCTTCCCGGACTGACGGGAGGCGCTGGGAATTTCTCAAATGTTCACAAGAATGTGGAGAAGGAGCTCTGAGTAATCATGATTCTTTGAATTTCTTGTGGGAAAATGTCACATCAGTTTCCTTTATAGAGAGAGCAGTCTTTGAAAGCAGTTTTGCTTAAAGAGCTTTTAGTTTATTTGTTATGGTGTAAATGCTCAGCTGTGGGAGGCCCCACCATGGAGAAGCCATGAAGCTGGAGTGGCAGGGGCCACCTGTCCTGGGAACACAGCAAACTTGAGTTTTGAGTGTGATCTGCTCAGCTGTGGAGTCTGGCCATCAGTGTGATCAGCCCAATTAAACTGCTTGTGTCTTTATTGCCCTTGTGCCTCAGAGACCCAACTTTTGGTGTCCGCTCCCTTCTTCTGAGTACCTAGAAGGCAGAACCTGGAGAGGTGATCTATGTGCCACCTGGGTAGGCCAAGGGACCATTCTTTACCCAGTCCTAGCTGCCGTGCCATCTGCTCTCCTGGGAGCGTCTCAGGTGCCACATGCTCTCTGGCTTTCAGTTTCCACCTGCCAGGCTGACCTTTATGAAATGTGGCTTACTAAGACGGTAAAGAAAGAAAAGGGAAAATACTAAAACACCACCACGCCAACCAGAGCCTGAGGGGCTTTCTCCTGCTCTCTGTGGTCCCTGCTAGCTGTGACCGGTGACAGGTCCTCCAGCCGAAGGGCCCTGCCCAACGGAGCATCCAAAGCAGGAAGAGTGGGGAGGTGGAGATGCTGCAGCCATGGAGCCTGCAATGGCCTCCGCCCACTCTCTCAGAGCAGCTTGACCATGGACAGGCTGACCGAGCACAGCTTGACCGAGGTCCATGGGTGGCTGCTCACCCATTCTACCCAGCATGCCTGGTCATGCTGGCTTCTCCTGGTTTCTTGGCATCTGCCATTACATTTTTTTTTTTTTTTTTTTGTTTTTTTTTTTTTTTTTTGAGAAAGGTTTCTCTGTGTAGCCCTGGCTGTCCTGGAACTCACTCTGTAGACCATGCTGGCCTCCAACTCAGAAATCCGCCTACCTCTGCCTCCCAAGTGCTGGGATTAAAGGCGTGTGCTACCACCGCCCAGCTATACTTTTTTCTTTATAAAGGAACACAGCAATACTAAAATAGTCATAGAAAGACTCTTTTCAGGGCCTCAACCAACAACAGAAATTTATTATAGACCTAGATACAGGGGATTACTCTTTTCTCTTGGAAGGAGGCAGAGGGACCCACACCCATGAGACATAGATCTCTTTGCCCTCTCCCAGGAACAAGGTCCCTTCCGGCAGCCATTCCAGAACCATTCCCTCCTGAGGAAGGAAGAACTGCATGGACCAGTGTAAGCTCTCGGGATCTAACCCAGTACCACTTTATTTTCTCTGTTATTCATTCAGTCATCAAACCCGTTCCTGAAACTCCAGGGGTCCGGGAGAGAGAGCGGCTGCACCTGACAGCAGGAAAGACTCATCTCCTGCACAGGTCACTTTCTTCTCACTAAAAGCGCCTACAGAGCAGTTTCACCCTTTGTGAAAAAAAGCTTTGGCAAGCCCTGGGCTGAGTCACAGCCTTGGTGACACACAGCACGTGACTTCACATTGCCCAGAAGTATGACTGGCCCCTGGCCTGTGCCTCCCCACCCTGAGGGGCTCGGAGTGAGCAGCATCAATTCAGAACGAGCGAGCCACAGATTCCCATTGTTTTCTGAAGGCCTCAGCCAGCCGCTGCCTCCGAATCTCAGGGCCCTGCCAGCCGCTGTGAATGGTGTGCAGTTTCATCTAAGCAGAGCATCTTTTTGAAAGGCGCAGTAAGCTGCTCTGTGGGTCTTTTGGGATGGGTAGGAAAGTGAAGAGTGTTCTTACTTGCGTTGCAGACATCAGCCCGGCTCCGACGGCTTGCGGACACACTCGAAGCGTGACCCCGGAGGAGCACGGCTATCTTGTTTGGACACTGGCTGAGAGTATGCCTCAGATCACGCTCCAGAACCTGCCAAGTGTTGGGTCTAGAGTGAGCCATAGTGAATATCTCCCCAGCCCACATTGGGAAGTGGAGCGGAAGTAGGGAGAGACAGTAGGCAGCCACGATTGCCCAGTATCCTCTGAGCCAGCTGGAAACCAGGCAGCTGGTGGCCGGTCAATGTCAGACCGAGGCTTGAGTCATGGCTTCATCAGAGCCCTCTGTGAAGGACTGACCCACAGAGGAAATTACACAGAGCTGTGTGGCTTATGGCAGAGGCAGGGGCTTTTCCAGGGGGCATCAACTGGGAAGGCAGAGAGCAAAGTTACCCACTCTGGAATCCAAGGCTTGGGACCCCCCCACCTACTTCATGACTGAGGATGCTGTGACTATGCCTTGACCCATTTGTGATAGGTCTTGGCCCTGCTTATTCAACTGGCAAACTTGACCCACACAGTTCCTTGAGCACCAGCGGCCAGGCCATCTGCATCCATTCACCCAGAACACACACAAACTGCAGACACTCACTGACCGATCCTCAGCCAAGAGAGATCTTACACCTCTTAGGGAGCCATATGATTCTGGGTAATTAAGTTCACTCCCATTGGGCTCAAGGGTGCACGCCTATAATCAATCCTAAATACTAGGGAGAATAAGGCAGGAGGCTTGTTTGAACCTAAGGATTCGGGACCAGCTTGGACTACAAAGCGATGCAACGTCTCTAAACAATAGCAATACAAATAAGGCAAAACTTCTGTGCCTCAGTTTCCTCAGAGGTCTTAAGCACATACCTTAAAAAGTTGTAGGGAAGCAGAGATATGCTGTGGTTATGTTGACAGAGTTGGTGGTGAGATTACATGACAGTAGTGTGTACAAAGGTCCTGGCACAGACTTGGTGCAGAGAACAAGCCGAGTCCATGTTCTTTGATCTCAGCTTGCTCTGGGCCAACTCCAGTTTGGCACCCACCCCCCAGGCTCAATCTGAAGAGTTTTCCCCTGTCCTTCCCCTTATCCATCTTGCAGTCCTTCATGCAAATGTGTGGCTGGAGGGGAAGGCGGAGCTTCACATCATTACTCCACTGTCAGCTTGAGATGTCTCGCTCCAGAGGGCTGACAGACAAAAAAGACTTCTTTCCACCACCACCCTCCATGCCCAGTGTTGGGGGAGGGGGCAGCATTTTGCATCCTTTTGGCATTTGTTATCTACTGTGGGCCCCAAACCACACCTTGGCATGGTTGCTCGTCTTCCTTGTAGAGTGGATTTTCTCCCATGTGTTCTTTAACTGGAGTAAGGATAGTGAGAACCCCATCTCCCCGACTCCCTTTGAGACAGAACCTCAAATGTCCCCAAACTCAAACCAGCCTCAAACTCAAACTCAGTATATGGCTGAAGATGGCCTTAGGCTCCTCGTCCTCTTCCTCCTTCAACCTCTCAATGCAAGAATTATAGACAGCTGGCTTTTACATCTATCTTTATCTCCCTATCAAAGGATGCTGTGTCTTAGGCCCCCACTGACTGCCCTGTGCCCACAGTTTGAGTTTACACAGGGAGCCACCTTCCCTTCCTCCCTGTGAGCCCTGTGTGTTGGGGGGCACCTCTTCCAGGAGACCATCTCCTTATCTTCTAGATGGGAGTGGGATCCAGGTCTTTTTCTTTTTTTCGGTTTTTCGAGACAGGGTTTCTCTGTGTAGCCCTGGCTGTCCTGGAGCTCACTTTGTAGACCAGGCTGGTCTCGAACTCAGAAATCTGCCTGCCTCTGCCTCCCAAGTGCTGGGATTAAAGGCGTGCGCCACCACCGCCCGGCTCAGGTTTTTTTCTAGAACCAGAAACCAACTGAGAAAGGATATCTGTCCTCAGTGACTCAGAGACTCATCAGAACCAAGGGTCAGCCGTTCTGGCACTGCAAGTCAGTCAGAGATTCCAAACAGCTCAGGAACTTCCAAGAGTCTATTCCACCCTGATTGCCGCCGAGCCCTGGAGCCGAGGACAGTTTGAGGTGAGAGTGCAGTGAGTGTTCCACTGCATCCAGGAAGGACTTGCAGCTCATTATTGTGTGATCTCCCTGACACCTGGTCCTGGGGCTCAAACTGGGTAGTGTCTTGAGTGTGCTAAACAAATGCTCTGCCTGCCACTGAGCCCCTTCGTGAGGAAGAGATAATTGCCAAGGTGCAGGAAGGAGCTGGGAGCCCTGCAGAGTTAGCGATGCACAGCAGTTTCCCAACGGACACCTTCTGGCCTCACCTTGGGGCCACTGTCCCCCCACAAGTGCCAGAACTAGCCTGTGCCTGGAGGAAGCAGGGCTTGGAGAGAGGGCTGGGGACATCTCTCCTCAGGGAACGAAGCTCAGGAAGCCTGCCTCTGCTTGATGGACAGCTGGCTGGCCCTGTGCACTGAGGACGTCCCCAGCAGTGGAGTCTCCACAGCAAAACTGTCCTTCCTTCTCTGTCCTGGCAGGTGACAGTAGCTGAAACTGAGGTGGCACTTGAATGTGATTTTTTTTTTTTTGGAGGGGTAAGGGGAAGTGTTACACAGGGCATAAATGCTTTCTAGTGGTGGACTTGCTTACTCTTTACAAAACTCTAAAACAAACAAAGAAAGCATGGTTTCCCCTATTTTACACACACACAGGCACGGGGAAATGAAGCAACCTTATAAGATCATGAAGCTAGGAAGTATCCAATAGTTACGACTGTTTGGTTTTGGACCCCGAGACCAGGGACTGAGGTGCATATGTTACCTATCAAAGCAGACCTGGCCTCCAGGTTCTCCCAGCATCCCTCAGCTCCTACCCAGCATACCCTGCCCTCAGCCCTGAACTTTCCAGCTCAGGGGCTGGACTGCTCTTCCCCCAAAGGCTCTGCCCTCTGCCCTTTATAATCCAGACATCTCCCCCTTTCTCTCTTTCCTTCTCCTTCTCTCTTTGGGTGCATCCCCTTTCTTTCTCTTCTCCTTCCTCCCACCTCGCCTCACCTCGTGGCAACTCCCCTAGCCTCAATCCTTGGGGCCAGTGAACTCACCTGAGAGCAGCTTCCCAATAAACCTGCCTTTAAGATAATCTAATCTGGCTTGAATTCATTTCACCGGGCGGAGAAATAACCGATCTAAGATCTTTTGTTCTGTTGCTGTTGTTTGTCTTTGAGTCAAGATCTCACCCTGTAGCCTAGGCTGGCCTGCACTCACTATGTAACCCAAGCTGGCCTTGAATTTGTAGCAATCCTCTTGCCTCAGCCCCTGGTTTCCAGGTGTGAGCCACCACCTGTAAAAAAAAATGTAACTTTTTAACTCCTTGTGGGCTGGCCTCTAAAGCTCTGCTCTGAACCTGGGCTAGCCTCAACCTACTTTCCTCATGCTGCCCTACAAGCAAACACCTGCACTTTTCCAGTGGGCTCAGTTGGGAGTGGCAGGTCTGACTGTGTAAAAGCAAACCTCCTTTCCCACTTTATGTTTGAGGTGAGAAGTATGTTTGTTCTCATCTTTAAGCACTTTGCAAGCGCTGGTGCATTCCTTCAGTGGAATCCTTTCTATGAAGTGGCCTGCAGAGGGACAGTGAGGCATTGCTGAACAGGGTGGAACGTATGATTCAGAGCCTGCCTCCTGAGCCCACTCCAGGGGTTTTCCTGCACAACGGGCTTGGCTGTGCACAGGCTTTTGGGTTAGCACCAGGGTAGGAGAGCATGTGCCTAGGGACAGCCACCCAGACCTCAAATTATAGGGGGTGGGCAGAGTCAGCAAGAAGTGGAGTGTTCGAGAATGGTAATTTTTGCTCTAGGGACATCCAGATGCAGTTATTTTTGTAGTTATCTTTACACTGCAGAGACAAAACCCACTTAAACACAAGTTAGCTATGACACACTTTTGTTCCTCCAGTCGCCCCTTGAGGACAACCAATGGCGTCCCATTGGGCTCCCTTCTGGTGGGGGGAGGGGAGGAACCTAGGAGGGAAGGGAGGGTGAAGCCAGCGTTCTTTTCCAAGGGCAGCGGGCAGCGTAGGTCACTAAGGCAGCACACAATTCTCTGTGACCTTTTGTTGTCACTGGCTTTTATTTTTATTGACCAGGTCCAAAAGCCACCGCTAGGAGCCAGGTGTTGGGAGTTAAATAAGTGATCTGCCTTGATTCTGGGGTGCTATATTAACCTCCTTGGCTTTGTGATCAACCCCTCTCTGCTTACCCACTTGTGGTCCAGGGGTCCCAAGGCCCAGATGATGCTAGCCGATTTAAGGGAACTGATGCGCCCGCCTGGTATCTGGGTCTGTGGACAAAGCCTGCTAGAAGCAGACCTGTAGCAAGCTCCTGGCTCATATGTGTCAGCATGCCAAACATATTCCTGTTTAGGTACAGGCTCCTTGGTGAGCCAGCTTAGCCAGGCTGTGGGCATCAGGGCACTATGGGCCCTTCCTGAGCATGCAGGCTACTACCTACCCCTCTTCTTCCTTTTCCTGTTCACCAGCTCCTCCAATGATTCAGGGATGCGGCCCATCGGGAAACTGTCTTTCTTCGGCCTGTGGCACATGGATGCTGACGGCAGTCATGAGACAGGAAACATTCAGAGGCTGGCCCATACCTGCTTTTTCCTAGTCCAGAGTCCCACAAAATGCATCCTGTTACAGTAATGTGAGTCAGACAAATCCTGATGTGGCCTCTTCCCCAGGTGCATAAATATGCAGCCCTGGGGTCAGGGTGGGGACTGGAACGCAAAGGTATCTGGACTTTGCAATTAAGAGCAGAAATTGGGGAGCTTCTGACTAACTCCCTGCATGTCCTTGATTCACAGGCAGGGGAAGGAATGTCCAGGGCGCTGGGGCTGCACAGGAGCTGCTGGGTTCCTCGGATCCAGCCTGGAGCAACTCCATCTCAACATTGCTCTCCTGAGTTTCCTTTGTGCTCTCTCTTAACATTGTCCTTTTTTGGTGTTACTTTGAGACGGGGGCGGGGGGGGGGGGATGATTCTTCCTCCTTCCACCTATGGATTGTGTGTGCATCTTGTGGTGCAGTGCCGGGAATCAAACCCAGGGCTTCGTGCATACTGGGCAAGCACTCTGCCAACGGGGCTGTATCCCCAGCCCTAACTTTTGTCTCCTAGGTAGCTTTTCTGAACCTCTGGCCAAAGGCTGAAGGGGAGGGGGGGGGGAGAAATCCCAGGAAACTCTACTTCCTCCTGCAGCCTAGGTGAGCCCTGTGCAAAGTCCGCTCCCTCACTGAAGGCCTCTCTCAGAATTTTTCTAAGTAGTTCTGAATGATAACACTAACTGTCGTGGGAGCTGCCAGTATCCTGCCTGTCTCTATGGTACCTTTCTCCCTCATTCCTGCCCAACCTACGCAAACTTGGTTGAATATGGATGGACAGTTAGTCATTCTAGGACAGAGGCCACAAACATCTGAAGTCTGTGTCCTTGGGCTATCCAGCTGCACCAAGGCCTTTGAGATGGGGTAGGTACACCTGCTAGATTATCAGGGACCAGCTGCCGTTGTTCCCTGAAGCAGAACTGTCAGAAAAGAGTCCATAGGCTTCCCAGTGCCCTACTAGGAGTGTTAATAGTTGTTGGCAGTGCTGAGGATCAAACCAAGGGTCTCTTACATGTTAGACAAACACTCTACTGCCAAACCATATCCCCAGCCCAGCAGTGACTGAACAGAGAACTCAGCATAGGGTAGCCATTTGCATTATTTCTCTTACCACTATAGATAGTACCTGAAGGGACTCTAGTCACCCTGAGCATGGCACACATGGCTCTGGCAGGTCTTGCCTCTCTCCCTCATTCCCTCTGCCTTGCTAAAAAAACAAAACAAAACAAACAAACAAAAAACAAACTGTTGGATTTCTAAAGCTAGTCCCCAAGGTCCATTCCCTTATTTGACCACTTCCTCCTCCTGAGACTAACTATTAAGGTCCAGCTTTCAAAATACTGAGGTTCAGCAATCAAAAGCCCCCTTTGGTTTATCTAATTAACATGCCCAATTAAAATTAAACAGCTCACCCTAACATGGATTTCCCCTGTACCTTTATAAACCGCCATTTGCCTATGGGCCACTCTGTCTCCTCTCTATCCAGAGGCAGACCTTTGTCCTCCAGGACAAATACCCTTGCCCTTCTCCCCTGTTCCTTCCCCTTTATCTCTGGTCCTCTATCTCCTCTCTTGGTCTCTTACTCCCTGCCTTCTCCCTCTGAGGTAAATAAATCTCCTTTGTGCCGAGAACTTGGTCTTGGGGTTCCTGAGCCCATACTTTTCTCTTCTAGGACTTTATCTCACCCAATCTAAAAACAACAGAAAGGAAACAGAAAAGCCACAGTGTCCACAAGGCCTCCCAGCGGCAGCTAGTGAGGTCAGGAGCCCACCAGTAAGCAATCTAGTCTACTGTCCTTCCCCAGATGTGACTCCACCCTGGTCCTTCTACTTGTGGGGCCCTCAGGGGTCCTCTGAATAGGGGCTCACAAAAGCCATCCATGCAAGCTGTGTTCTGGGATCAAATGTTCTTTGCTGTTGTTGTGTTTTGTTTTTGTTTTTGGTCACTCACAATGAGGACTCCAACAGTTCCTTGACCCTGAACTTCTGAGCTCTCGTCCAGACCACACCCTCTGATATCCAGTAGCCTGGGAGCTAGTTGTGAGTAGCCTGATTCTGATCTGATCCCTGGACTCTTCCGGCAAAGGGAGAGCTGGCTTCACTAACAGCGCTGCCGCCGCTGCCACCAAATAGTGCAGCCAGTCAGAGAAGGCCAGAGCTCTATTCCTCGTTGAGGTCATGGGGGCCTGGACACTGAGCAGCCGGGACCACGGGTTCCAATTAGTACTCAGAGGACTGCTGATGAGACCCGCTTGGAAGGCAAGCGACACTGTGCAGCGGGACACTCCTTTCCCAGGGGAGGAGCTGGGCCATTTCCCCATTTTTTTTTTTGTGTGTGTGAGCAGTACTGGGCAAAGAGGAAGGGCAGGTCCGGTTCAGGGTTCCTGTAGTCGCTGCAGCCCCACCTGCCTCCACTGAGGTCTCCCCACCCCTTGCAATAGCCACTAGGTTCCTCACTGTGCTCATGTCTTATTCAAGGAAAACTGAGATATAAAGGGAGCCTTGGGAAATCTAGAAAGCTCATTACAGGAATAACTCATACCCGTGACTCAGCACCTCATCTGTGAAGGAAGCCAAAAGTGTCGCAAACACAATGCTCTTTACTCTAAATAATAAGTATTAAACAAGATCCTGGTTCCTGAACTCTCTGCAGAAGCCCCCAGGCTCAGTTCTCAGAGACTAGTGGGTTGGCAGGCCCCCTCCTCACACAGCTAGGTCTGGGACTAAATGGCTTGAAGTGTGTCTGTGTGAGGAGCAAGGAATGACAAGCTCAGGCCCTGGGGTCAGTGTGTTCTGGAACAGCGGCATGTGCAGAGTTCTTCATCTCTCTGACCTGAAGCAACATTGCTAACCGAAAGCGCCTGCCTACCGCACAGGACATGAAATCACAACCAAGCGCGCACAGCATGATTGACATGCCTGAGTCGTCTCCCACTTCCCTACTGATCCATTTTGCTTTTACAAGTGCTTTAAAGAGTATGAGGATGAGATGGGAAGCAGCAGAACGTGGAGGAATGGGAACAAAGGTTTTGTTCTTTCTGGATTTGTTGGTTTGGTTTTATTCTTGTGGTTGATTTTGAGACATAGTCTCGCTATGTAGCCCAGGCTGGCCTTTAGCAAGAGATCTTCCTGCCTCAGCAGGAGTGTTGTGCTTGCTTGCCACTGGGTTACGTTTGTTCTTATGATAGCTTGTTTTGTCAAGATAGTTTATATTTTTTCTTTCATGTCTGTTCTAAGATGTCATGCCTTCCTTACCCACACTGTAATTTTCTTAATTTCCCCCAGGCTTTACGTAGTGTGTATTTCAACCACAAAGCTCTGTCAACCTTAGAACGTTCCATCTCATTGTCCCTGACTTGCTGAAGACAACCACAGTGTGGTTTGGTCTGAAGCTGATTTGAAAAGCTGAGAGTCCAACCATCTGCCAAGAGTCCCCCAGAAAAGCTCCAGAGCTGGACTAGAACCCAGCCATGGGGGCCCAGGACATTCATTTTCTTTTTAAATTGTATATACAATGTTTTTTTTCCAATGTGGCTACACACACACACTCACACACACTCACACACACATACA